>ML769613.1:29594-114212 GCA_009733575.1 Gymnopus androsaceus JB14
AACCTTTTTCTTCATTGTAGAGAATGTGTTTGGGTATCCTGGCGGCAGGAAAAACTGATTTCTACTGGAATGGCATTATTTTACTCACAAAAAAAACGGGTCTGGGGAACAAAACAACATAAACGATCCGCTCCGGACCCGGGGCAAAACATCCTTTCCATCCGAATGGATTGTCCTTTTGAACTTCTTCACTAATTTCTTCGAAATTAAACAGCGGCTCCTGTAAATAATTGAGAATTTTTACAATTTTTTCCACGGGTTAACCCTCATTGTAATTTACCATGAATGAAAACGGCTTTTTTTCCCTTACCTTTAACAAACAACTTTCTTTCCGTCCAAGGCCCTGATAAAACTTTTTTTTCCTTATCGGCATGTATTATGCTTCGAAATAGCTTTCAAAATCAAAAGAGGGGAAAGGGAACTAGATCTGCTGGTGCCGAGTAAAAGCTCATTAAAAATGGTGTTCGCAACCATTCGGAGATTCTGCAAGTCTAATTCCCATGAGGTATGGTTGCAAGGATTCAAATCTTCTGGTTTTTCTGAATGGTTCTGTTAGCCAATTCTTCAAATCAAACCCAAACTGCCTCTATTGGTTGGCCAAAGGGGGCAAAAGGCTTTATCCGTAAAAAAGCCTTTTTTTGCTACACCAAAATTCAGTCCCCACAGTAAAACCGAAAACGCCCCACATAAGGGCCCCAAAACCAGGGGCTGCCAGTTAAACATTACCAACAAAAACCCACCGGAAACCAGCAGAGGGGCTGAGGAGCCAAGGGCTAGAACAATGGAAATTTTTCTCTCCAAGGATATTTCCCGAGTTTTCTCTTGGGAACTCTTTCCTCCCTTTCATCCTTCGAAAAGCGTGTTCCAAAAATTTCCCTTTTTCCATATTCAAAACCGAAACTGAAATCCATCGAACTGAGGGGCTTTGATATTCGAAAAAATTCATTGAGCCTTTGAGGCTGAATTATCATTTTTTTTGGGCCACGTAATAAAACCCGGCCGGGAGTAGGCGCAACCTGTCGGGGGACGTGCCAAGCTACAAAAAACCGGAAAGAGGGTATGAAAAAGATCCCTAACACTTGGGAATTTCCGGCCCCACCATTTCCCATCTCTTCTGTTGCTATCTCTGTGTCGTGGGAGTTTCCTGTTTGGGCAAATTGACCCCACCCAATCTTCCATCGCTGGGAAAACCTCCAGGAATGGCTTGCCGGCTTATGGCTAAAGCCATTGATCCTTGGGGATGAAGAGAATTGGTTTTTCAGGAATTCTGGTTTTCAGATGAAGGCACAAGGAAAACCCTTGGCTGGATTTTGAATGCTTATATGCCAATCACTGTACGGTTTTGGGCTTTTTTTTACTTGCGATACTTTCTTAAATATGTTGCAAGTATCCGCCGGCCAACTACTTGTGAATTAAACATGGAATACCAGGCCCTCGAACCCCTTCCTCCACCGCTCGGGCCAAGGCAAAATAAGTTTTGTTTTCCTGGGGCATTCCCTTGATCAATGTGGTACAACATCACTAGGTATTCGATTGATTCCATTACGCGGTTCATTTTCAATGAAACTTTCAACATGAAGTTACCCCTTATGGGCCCACCCCCATTCCCTCGTTTCCAACCAAAAAAGCAAGGGGTTCTACGTTCCAAACCAGGAACGGAAAAAATAATTTGAACTTCAAAACATATCTCCGAAAAAAAAGAGGTGCTGGCCAATTGGCCCATGGGTTTTTTTTATTCTCCCGTTTTCTATTCCTCGCTGTTTCGAGATATTTTTACTAAGGGGGCAAAGGTGAAAGCAACGTTCAGATGCTTCCGGGCCTCCCATTTGCCTCTCACTCGGATGGGGGCCAACCTTCAGGACTCCCTGGTGTCCCGCTTTCCAGTTCCGTTCGGTTTTTCCCAGCCCCTTACCCTGCCCTTTCTGTCCTGGCACACCTGCAGGTGGTTATTTCTTTCGCGGAATATTAGGGGCCTGGTGGGCCTCCCAAACCTTCACCCGATCTAAACTCAACCGCCTTGGATGGGATGAAACCCAATGGTTCAAGTGGCGGGGATGGTTTTCCACTGTTGTTGCCATCTTCCATCCCCTCGCAGCAAACCAGGGGCCCTCAAAGGGCCCCCACTGCTGCCCATCTCTGCCCTCCATCCCCGAGGTGCAAAAGTCGGAGTTCCCTCTGTTTTGATTTGGTTGCATTGAGGTTTTTTTGCCGTACTACCAACCATTTGGATGGAGCATCGGGGGGGGGCAGGCTTCAAACGCTTGGGGTATTAAAAGCCGGGGCGATTTTTGGCCCAATATCTCCAATTTTTGCCGATTTCGAAAAATGGGAGGAAGAAGTATAAAGCCCGTTCTTGAGTTGTTGATTGATATGAAAGGACTTCTTCACAAAGGCGTTGTTTAAGCTCTGGGATGGGGCCGCTCGTGGGTGTATGGGGAATCGTTTCCCGTGGAGAGGGTTCTGCTTGTATGTTTTGTTTCTGCTGCAATTTTCCGTTTGTTTGAACTTTTTTTCCCCAACCTTTTCCGGTACTTTCGGTTTTCTGTTATCCACAGTTTCCGCATTTTATTTTCCAATTCGTTTGTTTTCTTCCATCCAAGCTCACTTGAAGAGGTTGTTATCCAAAGCTTGTATTTTCGGCATTTTTTCCATCCGAACCAACTTACCCCATTTTATCCTCAACATTATCCATTAGTCAACTAAAAGGGCCTGTATTAAAACATTTCGCCCTTGCAATCATGGTTTCTCGAGTTGAGTTCACTGATCAACAATATTACCCTGCATTGCGAAAAACATTCTACTGCCCATATCTGGCAGGTGACCGGGCAAAAAAGGGAATCAATAAAACATGGAACCCGGGTCCATTTGTGCAACTGATTACCGGAACACCCATATTCGGAACCCGGGGAGAATTATGCCCTTCCGCATGTAAAACATTCCCTATTCAGAAAAACGACCAATAACTCAAGATGAAAGAATTTTACCCTGCCACAAGTGCTGAACGACTCTTCGGATGGGTTTATTAATCTGGTGAATTAATGGAAGGGCAAGTAAGAATTCATGAGTTCCTAGTTGGAGAGACAGTGTTTGCGGAATAGAAAGAGAAGAGGCTTCCCACCCTCGGGAATTGAGGTATCCTTCAGTACTTCACTTTTGATGAAATACGGGGCATTGGTTCCATGACAAGAAACCACTTGCTCGGCAGTAAGGCTCAATTCTGGTGTACTAAAAGGATGTATTGGGACAAATAATGAAAAGGGGAAGAGGGGGATAATGAAAACGCCACAAACTTTCAATTTTTATTAATTAAAAAAATGAAATTACTTCGGGAGCATTTTCAAAGGATTCCTTTTTCAATGGGGACCCTGTGCCCCAATAAAACCTTCCACCGAACCATGCGGCCACACAAGAGTAGCCGCGTCCCACGGCAACAAACAAATCTTCAAACTTTTTCCCGCCCTTTGACCTAAATAAGGTGGCCCGACCCATTTAACTTTTTGGCCGTTTGAGTGTGCTTCATTTTTGCTACTCTTCATCCACAGTAACAAAAATCGGGCAACCAGCCCCACGAAAAGTATGTTGAATTCCCAAACATTAGCATATTCCATTCGACCGCTTCATTAATCTCTTTTTCGGGCTCGATCCTTTGGAAAGGGCTTTGGCGTGTGAGGCCTGCTTTCTGGAAAGGGAAGTCGGCTGTAAAGCTAGGATTGGAAATGGGCATGTTCGTTTGAGGGAATTGAGATTACATTTGCAAGTTTCGTTTTCCAAGTATGTGGTTTTTTGAGTTTTCAAGCAATTAATATAACGATGGGGCAAGGCTTGAAAAGGCTGCCAAACAAAATAATTCGAGGACTTCCAACGGAAACCCCAGAACCCCCAGGCCGGAAAAATACACTTCCCCATCTTCAAAATTTCAACGGCAACCGGAACATGGGGGGCTGGAGTGGAAGAGGGGGGACCCAAACCCCAATGCAGGACAATATGTTTCTCAAGATTTTTCCGCAACCATTTACTCCCACATTTCCGGGGCCCAAAAGCAGCATTTTTAAGTCGGGAGGGGCTGATCTCGAATTTTACCCATTGAAAGAGAAGAATAACGTAATAAAAGGGCCAAGGAGGTTACAAATTTACTATTACTGGGTATTTTCCGTGGAAAAAAAAATTGTAATTCTCATATTTAACAAGGGAAGCGCTGTAAAAATTCTGGAGGGGAATGACGCGGTTATGAAAATGCATGTATTACGGTGGGGGCCACGGGGTGCGACTTGGGTTTCTTACAAATAGGCAGAAATAACCTTTCCGTGAGTAACCTAACTCTTCTCTCCAATTTAAGCTTTAAAAAACAAACATAACTTCAAGAGGACCGGGTCAAGTAATTTAACTGAATTTCCGAAGTCGGGAACGCTTGTCGGGAATTTAAGGGATAAAGGGATTGAGCCGGAAATTTTTTTCCCCTTCTTTTCGTCCTCTTGAAAACTGGACCCACAAAGCCCAGAGAACCGAAATTAAGTTAAGGTCTGGGAAAATTCCCGATTTTGCTGATTTTCCCCCCATCTCCTACTTTAACGATATTCTTAAACACAAACCCAGAGCCCCTAACCCGGCTAAGGGAAGGAAATCTAAAAATGGAAATGAGTACCAGGTATGGACTTTTTGTTTCTATCCTTCGGGTCGAAAAAAAGGGCGTTTGTTCGCTGGGTGAACCCAACTTCCGAAGGGGAATTTTCCAGTGGGGCCATTAAACCACCTTAGGGCGGAAGTTTCAGGATTTGAGATTCAAAACAATAATTGGGGAAAACAGGACAAACATCGGGGATAATTATATCCGAAACTGACTTTCGTTTCATACGACGTCCATCCCAGTTCCACAGTGTTTTCCCGCCCCAATCCCTTACCGAGTCCGTATTCTTATCCAACAAACTCTGAAAAACCCCGAAAAGTTATGCAGTGTTAGATACAAAGGAATACGGGTTTAGCTCCAAACTGGGTATTCCTAGGAATATTTCTGCTTACCAATTTTTGTGGGGTTTCCGGAGAAAAAGACTTAGAAGGTTCGTTTGGGCCCCAATAAAATTGTGAAAATGCTTCCAAGAGACCAACCAATCCCTTTTCTTCTTTTATACCGGGGCAATCAGCATGCGGAAAAACACGGCTCGAAGTGAGGTAATGCAGTGTAGGATTGGGGAGCCAAACTGGCCCCACCATTGGGAAGGGCTTGGGTCGTTGGATTCGCAAGGCAAAAGGGGGCAGCCATGATGATATCAAGGAAACAAAACTTGGCGGGAGGCTTTAAAAAAGGCTTTAAATGGAAAAAGGTTTCGGGCCCCGCAAGGTTCGGCGGCGGGTATTTCCATCCAAAAAAGACTTCTTGAGATAATTAGTGGCTACCACACTGTATCATTCCCTTGTGATTCTAGGGAACTTGGGAAAGATTCGTAAAGGCTTTGGGTATGAAAGTTTAGTTAACAGCCGTATTCCATCGGAAAAATAATGAGTTTCCAGGAAATTCCAGACCATTTGGTCGGCATGAGGATATTGCCTTCCCGGGAGGGCTTAGGCAAAGGGGGCTGGGTGGGGGTCCTCGGGGACGGACAAAAGGGAAACTGGTGGAAGCTTGTGAGAACGTTAAAAATCTCGATTCGTATGGACGGAGATTTTCAGAAAATTTGGGGTAAAAAACCGGCAAACGCCACTTCGGAAACCTGGCACGGAAAACGGGAAGCAATCGAGGTACAACGGGCAAGTCAACGAGCAAGGAAGAAAGGTGACGGGGAATGAATTCCAGGGCACCAAATTTTCCCCAAAGTCGAATTTCGGAGCAGCTTCCTTGAAACCTTTCCCCGAACAAAATTCTCTTCTGATCTAGGCTTCAAGTGGGGCTGTTGCCCCTTGGAACGCAAAACCTTCCCTTTCTGATTATTTAGGAGTGGATAAAAATTCGTTAAAAGTGTAGAAAAATATAAGAATACATACGAGAAGGATGATTCGGAAGAGAACTGTCCCAAGCCAAAGGAGGAAACGAAGAAAGAAAGGCAACGTACAGAAAATAAACAACCAGATCTTCCGACACAAAGAGTGGTTCCAAAAATTTGCATTCCCGGTGGGTCCTTTTGATCGTCACGTGCCAAAAGGTTCCAATAAACACGCAAAATTGGGGTGGAACCTTGTTTTCGTGGCTCCCAGATATCCACCCATTCTTCTTTTCTTTCTTTCTCCAAACTCCAACAAGCGATCTTTGTCAAAATTCTTCTAAAACTTTCAGATGGCTCTACCACAGGTTCGTAAGACTCTTTTCATCCCTGCTCTTTCGTCGATTCTGACCCTTTTCTTTCAGCAAACCGCTCGTAAATCTACTGGAGGTTCGTCGTCGTTCCCGATGATTTTGGGACTCCTTTTGCTCAATTTTCTTTTTTGTGGTCTTTAGGAAAGGCTCCTCGTAAGCAACTCGCAACCAAGGCTGCCAGGAAGACTGCCGCTGTAAGTTTTTTCTTCGACTCGCTGGCTAGCCCCTTTCGTCGTCGTTGAGCTCGTTGTCACCGACGTTCCCGCCTTTCGCACTGCCACTGACTGATTTTTTCCCACGCAGGCCTCCACCGGTGTGTGAAGAAGCCTCACAGGTTCCGTCCTGGAACAGTCGCCCTTCGTGAAATTAGGCGTTACCAGAAGTCAACCGAGCTGCTCATTAGGAAGCTCCCCTTCCAACGTCTCGTCCGTGAAATCGCTCAAGATTTCAAGGTCCGGTTGTCCGCCGCTTTTGTTATTCTATGACTCATACTGAATCGCTGTCTAGACCGACCTTCGTTTCCAGTCCTCTGCTGTCATGGCTCTTCAAGAGGCTGCTGAAGCTTACCTCGTCTCCTTGTTCGAAGACACCAACTTGGCTGCTATCCATGCCAAGCGTTAGTACCTTCATCTAATCCTTGTCATTGTGTTGCTTATGCATTCTTATTCTGTACAGGTGTTACCATCCAGCCCAAGGATCTCGCCCTCGCTAGGCGTCTCCGCGGGGAACGCTCCTAAATCACCCATTCTCGGAGCTGGGGTGTTGAGCATGTTTACGGCTTTATTTTGTATATTCAACTCTTATTCGTATGCACTGTGTATATGTTGCTTTATGTTGTATGATTCCTGAGACTTACAGTACGATACACTCGACCTACAGGTCTTTATATTTATGTGTTAGCACCATGTTGGCATTCATAAACCCGCTTTGGTCGGAATAAAAGGACCATCCTGGCATACAAACCCTACATCATTCGAAATCTACATACATTCGCCATTCAGTGAGGACTGAGAAAAGTAGGGAGGAAACCCACCGTAGTAGCGTTACACATCGCAGCGACTGGGGCTCCCGTCTCTGTCCTTGCGAAGATATCTTTTGCCAATATGTTGGATGCTATTTTGTATAGAAATAGGCCCGTCAGCGAGACGAAGGAGCACGGGAATGGACATGACGAACTGGTATTGGGGTAGAGGTCCAGGATTATAACTTCCTTGCCTGTAGCATTGGCAACTGCGTACCAGCAGGGATCGGTGACGCAAGATCCTTCGACAAAAGGTACGCTGTAGTGGAGAATTTTGAGTACGATTTGTAACCTGGATATTTGACAGATATACAGACTCTTTGACTATCCCGTGGAAATCATCAAACAAAAAGTCTGCGATATGGGTATTGTTAACGGTGGTAGAGTTCGGTTTCGGGCCATCCTATGGGACACGCAATGAACAAAGACGGGAAGACATAGACGACAAGAAACACACTTCTTGGTCGAAGTAGCTTCATCGATGAATGGAACCGCATTAGAAATTTTGCAGCGTAAACGAGATGAACTCACTTTTGCGTGACATAGATCTATCACAATGGTCAATGTCAATTTCCACCGCTCAGAGTTTGAAAGGTGCATACAGGAAATGGAACGTCAAGGAAGGTGATATTCCTCCATGTGATGCTATAACCAAATGGTTAGCACTTAAAAATATCAGGGCACACTCGACTCACTTGCGTGCAACTCCATTTCCTCCGGTCCAACTTTTGAAACGAGCGCCATACAAAGAATTATTCTGAACGAAAAGTTAGCAGAATCAAATAAACACTGCCATCCACAGCAAGTTAGTTGAATGCGAGGTTACAGACCATCACAACATTTTCAAACCTATCGGACGAGACAGTCAATGATACAGTAAACAGGTCCAGCATAGATCGACACACAGCACATTCTGCACGTTCGCCACAGCTCCGCCTTCGCCGAGTGAGCCTATCGAGAGTCCATGACCGTTTTCACAATAAGAATCTCTAAGGAAAGGGATATCATCGTTATTGAACTGTTACGATTCAAGATAGTAAATAGATCGCCTCACCGAACAGTTATGTTGATCCCACCGCTCTCGACAGTCACGCAGTCGTCACCGTTATTAACGTGGTTGTTTTCAAAAAGGATGTTCGTGCCTCCCGCATCAAAGCCTTGTAGATGGATGAGTTACGACTCTGAATATGAAGTAGATAACTGTCTGACTTACCATCTCTATATCAAAGCAAGATAATGAGAAACCGGTTCAAACAGAAGAAAAGGTTAATTATACGTGTTAAACGGAAAAGCCTGAAACTGATTAAGTATTGGATTCCTATGGTTAAAAAATACACGAAACTCACGGAAGAGGAGTTATCGGATATTGCCAGGATGGTATTATTGAAGATGTGCAGGTTCTCTGAGCCACTGGTGGCAAAGTTCCAACCGATAGGCTAGCAGGAGGCTATAGTCAAGTCACCGCGGCAGAGTCAGACAGAAGGTACCTTCCAAAGTTTAATATTCTGAATGACGCCGGTCTTGATATTGCTGAAAGCCCACCCATGAGGTCGGTTTGTTTGCTGCTGGATGTTCCACCACTGGATGCAACAATGAAGGATGATAGCGAGACGCAATGGCCGACACGTACAGCTTGTCCATGAGCATCCACCCAGCCCCATTCAGGGTCTGTTGAACCTCGAAGTGTGACATTGGTTCCTCCAGTGAAAGTAAACCTACGCAAAAGATTAATCGACCGCAATACTCAGAGAATCAGAAAGCAACGGACCATGCGCCAGGGAAGCTCTTGACGAAAGTATATCTTCAACTTTACGTGCCATCGTAAACAATTCCCAGAACCTTACCGAAGAACCAACAATATCTATCTACCAGTCAGTCCTGCGTGAATAAAAGCAAAAGAGTGTATACACACCTTGGATAGCCGTGATGTTTGTAGGATACGTCAAGTTTCCTTCTATCCGTACCTCGACATTGGTCAAAACCGGGAACTTGATAGGTGTAAAGATATTGTACGTGATTCCCTTTTGAAATAATATCGTTGAATTGGAGCTGAAATTGGCCAACACGGCAGTCAACGCTGGGGTATCATCTTGGCCTTGGCCTGAAGCGTGCGGGACAGTGAATGCAGACCATGACCTAGCAGGTAAGGCGTATCCGAGAAGGAGGAATAGATGAGATAAGAGTACACCTAAAGAGAAAAGGTGTAGCATGATGAAACCGGAGTAATGACGATTTATCCCCCAGAACAGCACTTTTATAGGGACGACCGAGTGGGTCTTCACGTGGGTTGTATGCGGAAGGTATACGGGAGTGGTCAACAAGACTACGGTCCGGGAACGAGCATTTGCGCACTCAGGACCGCTTCTTCTGAATTGCACGAGGGCATCATGATCATGAGACACTGAGTGGTATAGAAAAGTGGCTGAGTGTCGTTCATATGAAAACTGCAGTGTACTTACCAGAAGACATGCGGATTGCAGCAAATCTATGGACATACATAAATACAATTAAAGAAACGATTAAGTAGCTCAGTGAATGTCCAACCAGTGTAAAGCTAGATCCCGTGTGTAGACGGAAATGCGCTTTGGGTTCGAGAGGGCTAATCGAGGTTGTTCGCAGGCTAAAGAATGTATATATTGGAAAGCGGGGAAAAGTCCCTCTATCTCGACGCGGTACTGGTTTTATACGTACCGAGTCCCTATGTATCTATGGTGGTTGTACTAGCGACAGTAAGTAGTAAGGAACGAAACGTGCCCGAGAGCACCGATAACTGGTAGGTATGTAAGGTAATGTCACTACGGTAAGTCCAAGGAACTTGTCGCGAATTCATACGCGTGCATACGCGTATGAAGCGCGACACCAGCAACGCAGAAGCCATCTGGCAAAGCTTTCGATACCTCATGCATCCTGCCCGAGTTTTCGACTTTCTGATTCGATTTTCTCACTAGTTTCATGGCTAGATACTATTGTCTCTTTCACCTCTGGACCGTTGTAGACTATTGGTCGAATCGGAGGCTAGATTAAGACGTAAGTTATGAGTAGTTACACGAAGCTATGAAGAATCACCGAGAGCTAAGTTACGATCCTATAGCAGTAGCACAATTTAAACCACTGCCAGCCCCGCGATGTCGGTCTCCCACTCCCGCGCAGCCTTCTCTTCGACTCAGCCAAGCACCTCGCTGACCCAGAGTTGAACTCGAGGGCCCAGTTGCAGGAGAGGAAGGAAGGAATAAAGCTGGCGAGTAGGACAGGTGATACCGTGACGGAACTGGGAAAAGGACGCAGAGGAGTCAGACTCGCGGTTGTAGCCGGGACCGATAATTCTATTTGGAAACCCCGTGATAGGCCAAAGCGTATCTTATCGTTTCAAATCAACATATATGTATTTTCGAGTCATTTAGAATCCCGACCGCAATAAACTGTACATCGTTTACTACTAACAGTTTATGGAGACGATAGAGCACATCCCGACTCCCAACTCCCAACTCCCAGCTCCCAGTAACTATAGGCAATTTCCCGCTAGATCACACAGTGAGCTCGGGTTGAGCCACCGTAATTTCCGATTGTGTTCAAAGGGTAACAGGGACACAGCCGACAGAAATGACTGAATTGCTGTTGTCCTGGCAGCAGACAACGTTGGTATTGCTATCAAAAACGATGAGCATGTACTCATACACAATTGTGTGAAGCACTTACCAGCCGCTTCCAGCAGCACCGATGACGGTAATGGGGGAGCAAGTAAGAGCGACATTAGCGGTCAAGTCGCCAAGAACAACACCAAGAAGGCCAGCGAGCAAGCCAACGACAGGGTTAGAGGCAGACTCAACAGTGTTGCAGCACTGAACAGGACCGGTGCTGCAGCTACTAGCTGGCTCGCCCCGAGGGAAAGAAGGGGTGGCGACCGCGAGAGTAGCGAGGGCGGCGGAGACGAAGGCTAGTTTGAACTGCATAACGAGTAGAGAGTTCGATGAGTAGAAAGAACTGAGTACTTGAACGACGGTTGTTGTTCGAGTGAGGAATCCCTGTCGAGTTTGCAAGAGTCTTTATACTTTTCCCAGCATATGGTGAGCATGCAGTGTCGAATATCACTGTATTATCTTTCTCGCGTAGAACGTACACGGAGAAAATTGAGAGCTGTCTTAGTGGAGTAACAAAATCGTGCCATGTAGCTGGAAATTAAAATTCTTGTCATTGTCAACAAGAAAAGGGGTATTTAGAACGGAAGCGAGTACTTTGAGGCTTGGCTTATTCAAGGCTTCTTCTCATGAATGGACCCAATCGTGTTTCTATCATCGAAATCTAAAGCCGCGATGACAGGCACGGACATAAAATTCCCTCTCCTGTAAGGGTTCCCGAGATGTACCATGACTTCTCACTGGTTCGACACAATCGAATTTTTTTCTTTTCGATTTTTGGAATTCACGTGATTGTCCCTGTCCAAAATAGCGTATTTTATTTGTATTTTATTGGTATTTTAGCCCACCGAGGCGAACAAGGTCTGGCAGTAGTCTCCGGGGTCCTAACGCAACATACCTATTCGATTCCAATCCGAAAACATAACTGTTACTTTATTGAACTGATTACTTATAGGGGAAACTTCAACTTTTAAGTTGTTTACATTTCGAATCGATTCAAACCAGATTCAAACGTCGAACAGGGAAGAGGACTGCGCGGAACCGTATCAGCTGTCTGCGAGTAGTGGCGGAAAAAAAGTCAGAAAAGCGGAAAGGCAGTTTTCGAGAATTTTTCATACGCCACCAAAATGTCTCGAATAATTTACACTACATACTAACGTTGATAGACTTACTAGTGGTTGTGAGGTTTCACTCGACGTCGATAAGTCCTGCTTCAATCGCCTGCGGACTCTCAAACAGCAATTTTTACGGCGAATTCTATTATTGTACTATTTTACCCTGATTTTACCTCTGTACACGGAAACGGGCTTGCTCACTATGTGAGTGCGCGGTGTAGAGCTCTTGAACCCTTCCTCTGCTTCGGGCTACGTCGGACCAAGGTCAAGAAGGCTTTGCTGTTCGAGTCCAAAAAATCACATTTTTGCGCGGCTTTGTCGCCAAAGATACGGTAAAGAAAAAGAGGCGGCTGACGAGGAGCTGGATGGGCGGTCGGAATTTTCGGCTCCAGTGAGAGTTTGAGATGTCTCCTTCTTTCGCACGATTCCATGGCCCGTCTCTGTATCGCTAACGTATCGGAAATCTAATCCTTCAGTAATGAGCCTCCGAGCCTGTGTTCCAGTAAAATGGGTGCGATGTGTTTTCCAACCATTTTTCAGGCTAACGCGAGCACGATAGATCGTAGACAGTGCCATTAGTGAGATTTTCTGAATGGGTTGAAGTACTGTATTGTTTCGACCGTAAGTTCGCGTAACCGCAATGCAGGGGTCCCGAACTAGGAAAAATTAAGAAAAATAACGCATAATAGGCCTTGTTGAACTTCAAATTTTGCGAAATATGCCAAGAATTTCTAAAATGGCTCTTGAAAAAATCGAAAATTACAATGCATAACGCTTCTAATTAATTTAGAGACCGAACTACGCAAAAACTGAAGTTCGGCCGTAACGCGTAACACCCACAGAACTTATGGCCGAAACTATAAAGTACGTTAGTCAGGATATAAGTACTTGAAAAGAAAAGCAGGACGTACTTGCGATTATATACTAGCGGCAAGGAGTTACCACAAAAAAGACATGCAAAGGCAATCCGACAGCCTGAGTTCATTCGACCTGCCTGGTTCCAACAGGCGACCCCAAGATCGAATGCGAACTCGGTTACCTATTACAGTCTTGCGCTCCTCTGGCAGCTGAGCTAAGGTCGGCTACAAATGATAATTTTTTCGGTGCTAAAGAAATAGCAAAAGCGTAAGGAAGTACTTAGTGAGGATAACCAATAAGACGTCTTCGGAAGTCGACTCGCCTGAGCCGTAGGTAAGAGTGGCGGTAAGGAGCACGTCGTTCCGCAAAAAAGAGATTTCCTAAACTACTCCGGCAAATCCGACCTGCCTAGTTCGAACATGTACAGGCGACCCCAAGATCGAGTTTCGAACTCTAGAGATCATTATCTTGTGCTCTTCCTGCTAGGCTAAGGGCGGTTACAACTTGGTTATCTTCTTCAAGGAATAGCCGACACAGAAAACTCCCGCCGCACCAGATAATTTTGACTCCATAAGAAACTGTCCATTTTCTTGTTTTGCGCCACTACTCCACTTTACGATGATACAAACCATGGACCTCATGAGCCTTCCACTCAGCTTGCCCTGTCTTTTTCACTTGTTCATTGCAGCTGACACAGTAATTACTCTTCCCTGTTCTCTGGTTTGAATCGATTCCATAAACGATTTGAAAGTTGAAGTTTCCCCTTTAGTCACTGATATATGTTTTCAGATTGGAACCGAATAGGTACAGTGTTCAATCTCTCAACCTCAAGTTTGTAGCCTTCAAAAGATCTTGGCGCGCCGTCATTCACTTGGTACGAGATTCCTGATGCTTTGTGCTGATTTCAGTCATTGTTGCAGATGTCGATTCATTTACCCAAAAAGCGAAGCTCTGATCGAGCCGTCCTAGGCTCCCGAAGCGCTGAGCTTTCTGCTCACTTTGAAAGTTCAATGGGTAGTATGAAGCCAATATTGTGGATTGCGTCGAACCATTAAAAGTCATGGTACATTTCGAGAACCCTCACAAGAGAGGGAATTTTATGTCCGTGCCTGTCATCGCGGCTTCAAATCTCGATGATAGAAACACGATTGGGTCCATTCATGAGAAGAAGCCTTGAATAAGCCAAGCCTCAAAGTACTCGCTTCCGTTCTAAATACCCCTTTTCTTGTTGACAATGACAAGAATTTTAATTTCCAGCTACATGGCACGATTTTGTTACTCCACTAAGACAGCTCTCAATTTTCTCCGTGTGCGTTCTACGCGAGAAAGATAATACAGTGATATTCGACACTGCATGCTCACCATATGCTGGGAAAAGTATAAAGACTCTTGCAAACTCGACAGGGATTCCTCACTCGAACAACAACCGTCGTTCAAGTACTCAGTTCTTTCTACTCATCGAACTCTCTACTCGTTATGCAGTTCAAACTAGCCTTCGTCTCCGCCGCCCTCGCTACTCTCGCGGTCGCCACCCCTTCTTTCCCTCGGGGCGAGCCAGCTAGTAGCTGCAGCACCGGTCCTGTTCAGTGCTGCAACACTGTTGAGTCTGCCTCTAACCCTGTCGTTGGCTTGCTCGCTGGCCTTCTTGGTGTTGTTCTTGGCGACTTGACCGCTAATGTCGCTCTTACTTGCTCCCCCATTACCGTCATCGGTGCTGCTGGAAGCGGCTGGTAAGTGCTTCACACAATTGTGTATGAGTACATGCTCATCGTTTTTGATAGCAATACCAACGTTGTCTGCTGCCAGGACAACAGCAATTCAGTCATTTCTGTCGGCTGTGTCCCTGTTACCCTTTGAACACAATCGGAAATTACGGTGGCTCAACCCGAGCTCACTGTGTGATCTAGCGGGAAATTGCCTATAGTTACTGGGAGCTGGGAGTTGGGAGTTGGGAGTCGGGATGTGCTCTATCGTCTCCATAAACTGTTAGTAGTAAACGATGTACAGTTTATTGCGGTCGGGATTCTAAATGACTCGAAAATACATATATGTTGATTTGAAACGATAAGATACAGTACGCTTTGGCCTATCACGGGGTTTCCAAATAGAATTATCGGTAGTCCCGGCTACAACCACGAGTCTGACTCCTCTGCGCCCTTTTCCCATTTCCGTCACGGTATCACCTATCCTACTCGCTAGCTTTATTCCTTCCTTCCTGTCCTGAAACGGAGTCCTCGAGCTCAATCCACAGTTGTGGGGCCGGGATACTGTGTCAGATTGCAGGATTTGAGGCTAATTCTCGGAGACCCTTCACAATACAGTAGGCCCCCGGAATCTCCCACTGAGCTCTGTCCGAAATATGCGTACTTTAGGACCTGATTTTGGCAAAATCCTTGTCCAAATATAGCGTACTTTAGGCCTCAGAAATCGGGTCCTTGTCTGGCTTAGCGTACTTCAGTCAGCGCCGAACCGAAATTTCAAAGCCAATTTACGCTATGTTGAGTACCTTGTTACACGTCCTAGTACATCCTCAAAAACCTTAAAGCTAGTGTCTAATGCTGTATAGTGTACGTAGAGGCGTGTAGGAACCCCCGGCGATTTTTTTGGGATTTTTAACGATTTTTTTGAGTTCACGTGACCGTCCTTGTCCGAAATAGCGTACTCGAGCCCAAAATCATAGCGTACTTGAGACCGGCGAGCCGGACAGAGCTCAGTAGGATATTCCGGGGGCCTAATACAGTATATGCATGCTTTTTTAACAGCGAGTGGGTGTAAGAAAATGCACTCTTTACGTCCTAAAGATCGCCGAAAAGGTTTTTGCAGCACTCACCCTCCGTTACCTCATTCAACTGCCTCCTCATGATCTCGCACAGACAGGCTTACGAGCGAGCAGCGCTCTTTGCGATTATGAAGAACTCTCTTGGTAGTCAGACTTGGATTGGGTAATTTGAGATTTATCGAACTGTACTTCACGACTCCCCTCCCTCCTTTATTAGTAATCATCTCGAACCATCAGACAATGGTTCCACATCGTCTTCGATTATTCATCTGCGCCATTGCTTGGTTCTCCCGCCATCGACGTTCCCTCTTGTCTCATTTGTGGGTCTCTGACCCAACGACTTTAAATATCACCTCATAGACTTTCCTTGCTTCACTAGGCAAATCATCCTTCGAGAATCGCGATCCGACTAGGAGCTACACGGGTTATCTTTGCGGCATTCACTTGAAGACTCCCGAGCACATTCTACTTCAATGCGAAGGACCAGCCTCGTTCGAGTGTGATCGAACTTCAACTTGGACGACGACGCAACTACTTTAGAAGGAAAGGTGTACACAGAGCTGGGAGGGAGCGAGGCTCAACGCAGAATTTTTTCACGGGAGCTGTGGCCAAGGCTATTGAGAAGTCGCTTCACATCGGACGAGAGGAGGATTCTGATATTCTGATATTGATGGACCTTCGATGTTAAGTCCGATCGTGCTTTATGACCCCGCTCTCGGTCGGCCCGGTG
Source organism: Gymnopus androsaceus JB14 (assembly GCA_009733575.1). NCBI lineage: Eukaryota > Fungi > Basidiomycota > Agaricomycetes > Agaricales > Omphalotaceae > Gymnopus > Gymnopus androsaceus. The sequence continues at coordinate 46,019 of ML769613.1, forward strand.
CTGGAGCGTCCTCTACTAGAGCCCCCCCATTGTGTGCCGTCAAATTTCACTTTGAGTGTTGTTAAATAGAATATTTATGGATACCAAAAGAGTGACTGTCCCCAGAGAAAAGAGGCGATAGGTATGTAAGTAATAATGGTATAGTTCTAGATAATAGCACAGAGAAAAGTAGAAAAGTAGATTCTAGAATTGAGGATAGGTGATCAGAATCCGCCCAAACATCCATTCAGATTTGGCTCGTCAAACGCAGAATCTTTGCTCTTCAATCTAGGCGTTTCGCATCCCTTCCTTCCTTTCCCAAACTTCTTCTTCATCGGCGGCATACGGCGATTGTCATTAGTATCGTCAATTGGTGACCAAGGATCCTTCACCAGTGAAGGAGGATGAGGGAGAAAAGAAAGAGCGTAGGCAAACTCTTCCTGCGAAAAAGGAGATGGTAGAGAACATATAGAGGTATGAGTTGGTGAAAAAAGTATATTGGGCGGGGAGACCAGTGGAGAGCCGTATTCGTCTGACTCGTCTGACTCGGAAGCATGACGACGATGAGGCGTCTGGTATTAATGGCGGTACGGCATCGTTGCTAGCAGTGCCACAGGCATTGAATGACATGGGATCGAAATAACCATCGACGGTAACTCGTGGAGCTTGCTGCACATAGCTCGGCGAATAAACCCTCTCTCCTCGTTGGGGCAACTCGCACGAATTCGGGGAGACAGAGATGGGAGCTCTATCGTAGATCGAAGAGGAATGAGTGGTCTGCGTAGATGCCATGCTCGGTGTAGGAGGAAAGTGTACATGGGGCGAAAGCAAGTCTGGTCTGCACGAGGCGAATGGTAGAGGGTTATTGGATGAGGCAGATGAACGGTGTGCGAAGCTGGGCAGTTTGGCTTTCAGAATTGGTTTTGGAGCCATCGCTGCCAGTAGCCTAGTACCTGAACAATGGCCAACTCGAATAGTGCGATAGGGATAGAAAAGCGTCAAAGTAAATGTCGTCCCGCAAGCTATCTTTAATATATAAAAGATAGCTTTATGAGCATCGTCATTCGAAGTAGATACCCGAGGATGGAGGCACTGGGGGCACTGACAATCACTTTATGATTGGGCCTGTGCTAATATAGTTGGCCAGAACCTAACCCCACAGCACAGCGAGATACCGTCGTGGTATAAACGTGAAACTGCGTGTGTACATTCTGGGTTTTTGTAAGATCGATAAGTAACTTATCGGGAAACATACCAAAATGGACACCCGTAAACATCCGCACCACGAGTGAGTGTGGGGCAGTGGAGCTTCCCCAGGAATCGCAAAACTCACGGCGAGAGTGGAAGCGAATTTTAAAGCATTCTTGAGACTTGAAGGACCAGGTATAAATGATAAACGAACTGGTTAGTAGTGTAAGAGTCTAACCCAAACGAAGGAAAGTGAACAAAAAGTGAGATCGCCTGACGTCATGATAGGAAAGGTGCTCCGCCGGGAACTTTTATCGTCAAGCACTTAACGAAACTTCAAAACGTTCGTGTATCGTGAAAGATCCACCAAAGACAGTAGTGACTGCGGATTCAATGGATGCAATGGTCAGACAAGAGATAGCAAACCCCACAAATGAATGGAATTCAGAACACAAACATGACAAACTATACGGAACATCGACTAGAAAAGTTTTCAACGAAAACTTGCATACACATGTGATGGAGCTCATCGTCTTTCCATAGCCGACTCCACAGTTACAGCAGGGGGAGGATAAGCGATTATCGATTCCCCCTTCCCATGATCCAAGGAAAGAACCGCCGTGAAAGAAGGAAAGGCGGAGAAAGGGTCTTCTGGCGAGGGAGACAAGACCATTGCCCGGGGACTTTCCGATTTACGAGAAACGTCCATGAGATCCCTCTTGAACAAGGCATCTCTACGGGGCGGGGTCCAGACGACGCCATCCTTGGTTGCGAAGATCATGGGAGAAATCATGCCACCTGGACTAAAGAGCCCAGAGGCAACAGGGTCCTCGCTAGTGATACACGGAGAGCTCATATCCACCGTCTCATCCAACGACATGGACTGCCAGAATGCCTGAGTGAGAGAGGCGTCGCCATTGCCATTAGTATTGGCAACAGTCGCCGTCTGCTGAGGATCCTCAACACTAACAGCAGTCGAGAAATTGCGTTTCAACGGAGACGAGACGCGCATCTCTGAAGCCCGGCCAATGATAGTAATGGCAGGTGGTACCTTTTTGGCCTTCCCAGACAAACGAGAAACACGGGAAGGAGCATAGCCCGAGACCGTTTTAGTTCTCGACCGATTCATAAGTCCTACATTCTCCTTGTCCGCGAGTACAGCGGGCGCCGGCGAAATGGGAGCTGAAGGGTAAGGCGAGCGCGGATACCCCATCAGTGCTTCGCTTACACCGCTAACAGGGCGGATTATCGACTCCGATGCGAGAGCCTGGAAGCGAGCACCAGCACGAGTGGTGGGCTTGGTGTCAGCAACAGGCGTATTGGGGAAGACATCGACGGTGGGAGAAGAGACTGAAAGAATAGGCGGAGTGAACGTTTTAAATGTAGGAGTAAGTTCCTCCGCCGGGCTCGACTCGGTGGACGACCGCAGTTTCCCAAAGGTCGCAGAACCAGGGGAATAAATCCGCGAGCCCCACGTAGGCAGCTCAAGCGGATTGGGGGAGACGCTGATAGCGCCACGGTCGTAAGAGTTTGGCGAGTGGGTTGAGAAGGTGGCGGTTAATCCGGGAGAGGACGGAAAGTGTACGTGAGGACTGAGAGGGCTTCCTGGCGTAGGCGAAACGACGACTGTCACGCTTGCCTTGAAAGGAAACGGGTTTTGTGATAAAGGTAGCGGAGGTGGGCGCTTCAAGATCGACTTGGGAGTCGAGGGAGACTTGAGACCACGAGAGGAAGTAAGTCCTGCCCGCAACAGGGATTTCGCTGACATGAAGGTCGTAAGGAATCGTGAGTGGGTTTATTGTTTGAGTGGTGAACGCCTTGGCCAGCAAGGAACTGGAAAAGATAACACCACATTAACATAGCTTGCAAAGCAAAAGGATTAAAAAGACCTACTTCGTAGCAGGGGATTCGTGAGCAACGCTGAAGCTAACGAGTGGGAGTCCAAAAAACTGTCCACAGCCATTATAAAGGTTTCGGTTGTCATGCCACGGGCGGTGCCGGAGCACACGAGCCATCACTTTATCAGAAGATTTAATAGAATAGCCATCATTCGCGCGCGCGCGCCTCGGCTGTACACAGAAGACTTCAGTCTCCTTCGTCTCAGTGATTCTGCATATTCCAAAACTTTGACCAACTTTTCCAAGCTCTACACGCCCAAATTACAGCCCCTCTCTCGAGTACTGGCTAAAAAGCAACATGATAAGAACTCGGTAATTTTGGATATCCGGTACATCGGAAACTGATGATCGCTCCGTTTTTTGCGCCCTGCGTTTCACTACAACATTCAAGTCAGTTCATAACTCCATACTATAATAAATGAATTGTTTTCCCACCTTGAAAGTTGCAAGATGCCCTGCATTATAGAGTGTAGTGCCAAAGAATTGTATATACCGGTATATACCCATGCATACCGAAATGTCGATGCCCAAGCACGGAATGTTAACGTCGAGCGCAGTTTGGTACAATACATCGGGACCTATTGTGGGCGCAGACTGACGCTCCTTGTACTTACTTAAGAGGGTGACGCTTCCTACATGTTGGCTGCATACTTGTTGCTTTCATTATAAGTTCCTGGTAATTGAATTGCAGTCAGCTGGGTTGTAAACATAGACTGTCCTGACAGGTATCAGTTATAAAGATGCATACCAGTCCAGTCTTTGTTTGGTCCTGATCCATGTTCAGGCTCGCACAAGTAGATACCAGCGGCGTACAGACCACGACGTGAGCAACCAACCGGTCAAAGAGGACGGCCAATGGATAGTTAGCATCTCCACCCTCATCTGACCTGAAACGCGGAGAAATTTACGCGTCCAGATAGGCCACGCGTCAATAGCATGCAGTGGGGAGTGACTAAGAGAAGTCAAGCTTAAGCTGTCCAAGACAAATACCCAACGGTTTGAAACAAGATAAAGCCACAGCAAATCGATTTCGTTTCTCGAAGAAGAGAAAGGTGTGTAAAGCACGATGCACTACCGAGATAGTCAGGATAGTGCTTGTCGAACTTGAAATGGTTACAGTTCATGCGTTTAGCCGTTTATCTGAACTATCAGGCGCAATGGTTCTTGTGCAAGGAAGAGCTTTAACGAGAGCGATAGAGTGCACAAGGCCTGCTCGGTAACGATATCATTCTTAGAAACCATGAGTAAACCCTTATAGAACGCACCTGTTAAGAAAGCCCCGGCAGAGAGAATAGCTTGTAATCAACGACTCGAATCGAACTATATGTGCCGGAAGGGCGAAATGCGCCAATTGACACAAGAACGCTAGCAATATTAGAAATCCAAGTCAATAAGCCTGGACCCGATTTGAGAGAAGTTTATCGCGAGCTTCAAGCAGGGAAGAAGAGAGTAGGAAGGTGAAAAAAAGACAGCTAAGAAAAACGTTGTCGATCTCAAGTGAGCGGTCTGTTTCAGGCAGAACGTACCCAAACGCTCGAAGCTCAGGCGAAATTCATGGTGCTGAGCCATTAGGCAGTGACACGCATGGGTTGCCCAATCACTATTAGAGATTAAGCCAACCGAGTTAATTGGAGATGAATGAAGATTTCGACGTGGATATTCAAGGAATGTCGAAACATTAGCGAAAATCATTTTGCAGCGGCTCTCCAGATAATTGCATTATCTGATCATTCCTTGGTCCTAGCGCAAGTAATGCGGAATGATGGTGGTCTCGAAGAAGAAAAAGCATGCAGAAAAGCTGAAGATTCCGAAGAAGGTTAGGTTGAAGTTGAAGTTTCGGAGAGAGCCGGCTGCATTCGGACCGTTCGGCTGTGGAACCCTGATATGGCATAATAAATCCAGCTTTGACATCGCGTATTTACTGACCATAAGTAAAAGGATACTTTAACCAGATTCTGAAATGTATCTATCCATATCTAGCATTATATACTAATATTAGACCCTTGGGAATCAGGAACAGATACGCGATCTCCCTACGTTTCCTCCACCGCAAAGAATTCTTTCTCCAAACTCGGTGAAACCTCTTGATCTCTCTTGTTTCCCTGAATCGATATCGTGTCCTCGGGGCCGAAGATCAGAGCTGCCTGCTCGATAGTACAGCCCCTTTAAAAATAGGCATTAGTGATCTCTGTACTATAATTATAAAAACGAACAACTTACTTTGTTTCCAAGAATAGCCACCACACCAGGCCTATGAATACCACTTCCAATCCGATGAAAATCAGATAGTATTTCCACTGTAGAATATAGTCAATTAGTATGATTCGTAAATACATGACAGTCGACTGACCTGTATCGCTTTCAAGGCTACTGGGTCAGCAAAGGTTGTAAACATCAACGAAAGACCATCGGCAATGTTGGCCCACACCAGTCCTTTGGTACGTATCGAGAATGGTAGAATCTCGACCGGATACAGTGTGTATAGCGTTGCCCAACCAGCCTGATGGATGCCCATAAAAATGAAAAACAGTACAATGATGCTGATAGCGACGGCAGGTTGAGTGCCATGATCCATGGTGAATGCAGCCTTCATATGAGAATATCATCGCAATGGTCTCTTAGTAATGGGAAGCTCAAACTCACCGAGAGCCCAGTGATTATGCACAATGATACCAGCATTCCGATTGTGGACATGAGGTACATGGAACGACGCCCTGCCTTGTCGACCAGCATCGCCCCAGCACACGTACATATCGTGTACCAGATGCTTATCCCTCCATTTGTCGCGGCTACGTAGCAAAAAATGTAAGGAATCAGTTCAACATAATTCAAAGTAGACCTTACTGATGTGAGTGGGATCTTTGATACCAACGGACTTGAGGATAATGGTAAAGTAATTTCGCGCGATTCCACCTGCAATACAGTGAATTAAGATATCATGAAGAAACTTCATACTCACTGCCAAGTATAGTACTGCCAGAGATCGCCAAAGTCACTATCAAATCCTCCTCCGATTCACGGGACTTTCAACCAAGCTCCTCCAGTGTACGTCTTGCGCATCCTTCTCGCTCTGGACATATTTTACAATCTCTTTGTACTCTTGCTGAACCAGCTCATCCTGTGAATCACCATTTGCATGATATTTGGCGAGAATGCTGAGTGCTTCTTCGTGTCTTCCCTGGTGAACAAGCCATCGCGGAGACTCGGGGGTAAAGAGCAGCGCAACGAGAAGAAGTATCGGTGCCATGCACTGGAATAATACAGGAAAACGCCATTGCCAATCCGAATTCCAGCGGAGACAGAAGAAGGCTAGCCATGTAGCCACTAGACCGCCTATGGCGAATGTTGCCATTAAGAGTGCTGCAGATATTCTGTACAGGAAAAAAAACAGTCTGACTGAAGACGAAATCCGGGAAGGAATAGGTAACTCTTACCCTCTGAGCCGAGGATGTATCAGCTCATTGATAAGGCATACAGCACCGATCATTGGTAGCCGCCACGCAGCCCCGACAATAACTCGGCTAGCGATGAACATAGCTTGGTTCTGAGAAAACGTACCGATGAGGCCGCCTGCGATCTATGAGCGGGGTAAATTTAGAATATCGCAAAACTGGGTCCTCAAACTTACCGAGACAAGGGATCCAATAGCGATGTTTGTTTTCCGACCAAGACGATTTACGAGTAGATAAATTATGGGTGCTGAACTAAGGTGCGCATTATCATCGAGACAGGAGACGGTTTAATTGGCCAACTCACCCAACCTGTCCAAAAAATATGGATGCTACTATAAGCCCGAGTCTACTCCCAGATGGATTATTGAATGTTTTGTTCCACGTAGGGAGAGCCTGCAGGCCATTCATCATAGCCCCGTCGTAGCCAATTGCAAAGCTAAATGCGAGCTCAATGCTCAGCTAAAAATTACCACAATGGCAACATACTTGGAAAAATATAATAGCATCACCGAAAAAACATTCCTCCGTAGCCCAGGATCTCTCCACCATTGACGATGAGTGTTGTTTTGCCAGTTGACCATCAGGTTGTCCGCCATGATGGAGGAATGAAGAAGAAGCGAGTTGGGAGCGAATATAGTTCAGTTTTTACATACTTTGAGGTAAGCTTGGCACGATCCGAGTCTGGAATACCACAGGGTATAGTACGGCCGAGATTGACTGTCTGATGTCAGCACTCAGAGAGATTCGTGCAAACCTTCATCGAATGTCGCAAGCAAAAGATGCTAGTATAGGCTCCAAGGGATATAAATTAAATAAAGTTACAAGTAGTAAATTTGGACCAGCCAACACAGCGAGGCTAGCAAGAGAGAGAGGAGATGTCCGTGACGCTAACAAGACGGGCCCGACGAGTGGCGTGGATTCTCGTGAACGGTGAACCAATCGGCCTTGTCCTTCCTGTCAATGTTACTCGAAATGAAACTTCAGAGCGTACTGTAAGCTTACAGTGGTACGAATGCGGTGCAGATTCGGTGCAGGCGCTAAAACACATGACGTTAAAGAGATTGGGCGCTAACTTGACGCACGTTTCTCATGGAGCTCTGATCTAGACTCTGACGCGCACTATATCATTCGCGTCTTGTTGTAAAATATCCACTAGATCTCGAAACGACAGCAATTACGACCAGGAATGGGCTACTTATCGGAAGAAGCGCTTCAAAACCTCAAAAAGTATGCATATAAAGGCGTCGACAAGTGAGCTGAACTCTTCCTGCTCCTTTCCCTGGTTAACCTACTTTTGCAGATCTATTTTATCTAAACACCTTCTGAACCCGTTCTGGACGTGGTTTGTTACATTATGGCCTCTCTCAGTAGCACCTAATACTGTAGCGTATCCTTTGCTGTTGAATCTCAGGCTGAAATCCTCATTCTGAACCATGCAGATAACGCTTTCTGGACTATCAATCGTTATATTCAACTTTATAACATTGCTGTACTATGACCCAAATTATTTGACCGGAAAAAGGCGGAGCGCAGGTTCCTCAATGGATATATTTTACGTGGGGCATTGGTCTCTTTTTGTATCAAAGTTTCGATGCTATCGATGGGTTCGTTCTGCTTTTAACGCTATTCTTCGACCACTAACCGGAAAATCGATGCCCAGCAAGCAAGCACGGAGGACCGGAATGGCAGGGCCTTTGGGAGAAATGTTTGACCATGGTGTGTATAGAGTGATCTTATGTTCTCAATTTGTCTGACGTTTCTTCCTAGGATGTGACGCAATGAACACCACTGTCAGTTCATCCTTCTGTCCTGGCGCACTTGATCTTCGCTTATCATTCGTTTCAGCTCGAAGCTATAATCGCCGCGCAAGCACTCAATCTTGGCCGCTCTTGGTGGACTTTTGCGTCCCAAGTCGCCACACTCGCGAATTTCTACCTCACGACATGGGAGGAATATCATACTGGCAAGTTTACAATTCTCATGATAAAACGACTCTTTAACGTTTCTTTTGCAGGATCTTTGTACCTCGGAGTTTTCTCAGGTCCAGTAGAAGGTATATTGATGATCGTAGGGATTTATATGATTACGGGACTCTTTGGTACATTCCCGGTATTTCTTTCTGGTTCAATTTCTTGCTGACCCTGTTCTTGCAGGCCCATCCTTTTGGGACACCGGAATTCTCGACTTTCTCCACCTCTCGCACGTTTCTCTCATCGCGGACACGATCCCCAACATTGGGCTGAACGAAACATTCATGGTTTTTGGTGCCTTTGGTTTGGCATTCAACATCGTCAGCAGCTATGCAAACGTTCGCACCGCCATGCGAGCTTCCGGTAAATCCACGACCCAACCACTTTTACTCCTCCTGCCTTTCGTGTTCTCGGCCGGAATGCAGTTGGCATGGCTCAGCCACCCACAGATTGACGACACCGCTCCGTTGGTCAAGTTGCATTCACCGTCGTTCATCTCTTCCTCCTCTTCCTCTGCTGGGTTCACAATCTTACAATCTCCATTGTTCGTACCTTTCCTCTGTGCGTGGGGACTACAATTCGCGCACCAGGTTGGAAGGATGATTTTGGCGCATGTTACCCAAGGACCATTTCCGATGTGGGATTCCGTATGGTTGCTGAGTATAGTCGGCGCATTAGACGCAAATTTACCAAGGCTTGCTGGAATGTGAGTGCCGATGATGCCTTTTTGTATATGCTGCAACTAATTCTCCTTTCCTCGCTTAGATCACCGATAATCCAATCAACACCCCATCTCACAGCGCTCTTCGTGTACGCTACTCTTATTGTCTCGTTCATCACCTACGCAAGGTTTTGCACATTGGTGATTAATGACATCACGAACTTTCTGGGAATTGCGTGTTTTACTGTGAGGAAGAAGGACAGCGAAGGAAGGTGGAGAGATGTAAAAGATGATGCACCGGCTGCAAAGGAGGCCCAAGCAGCCAAGGAGAAGTAGGACGTGCATACTGGGGCGGGCTGAAATGGTTCAAATGGGACTGTTCGTATTTCACGTCTATATTTTACACACAGATGATACGAGTATACAGCACGGACTAGTTTTCACAATTTTGCATTGTTAACCCCAGATTGCTTTCACTTCGCCCATGCCTTCTTGGCCTCCTTGTTTGATGATCTCTCCTGTCCTGTCCTCCATTTCATCCTCCATTTGTCTTTTGCGCGCTCTATGTATCCTCCCTTCTAGGAATGTACCTTCATTGAGATTGAGCGTGTCCTGGGAGTTGGATGAGAGTTCGAATCCGGGCCAGGAATAAGGATCTCGTCCCTACGTCCCATCAACTCGAACCGCGTATGAGCTCTCCTGCTCGCTCCTTCCCCCTGTATCAACGTTCCCGTCAAACCTCCTACAATCGCAATCGCAATCGCCCAATCACTCTACCACGTTACTGGCTTCTCCCGCTCCCAAAACCAAAACCCAGCTCTCGTTCATATGATACATTGTGGAGGGGAGAGCTGGGGAGAGGCGATGAAGCGGAGTCAGAATCCACGATAGTCAGACTCTCCATTCCGGCTCCCACCGCTTCCCGATTTCTTCCCCGTGTCCTGGCACTACTTGCTACTAATACTTCGAAGGAACTTTATTCAATGCGTATGCTATGCCCTCCGGCGCGAAGATTCTGGTCAACCAGACGTTGATGCAACAAAGTCTGCTGGGAAGCGGATAAGGATATTGAGGTCCTGAGGATATGGGTGATGGGAATGAGGTTAGTTGGTTCATTGGGTTTTGAGTTTCGGGAGGATTGATTGTAATTCTTTAGTTCGAAATCCACGGAGTCAATTTATAGTTCACTATCGCTGATTACAGTAAGTAAGGCTGTGACATTGTACAGTAGTCAGACTGATAACTGATTACTTAGACTCGGACCACCAGCATTTTTACAGCTATGCACAGTATAGTCAGAACTACCGCATGCAGTTCGCCTTCTTGGTGCTTCTGGCCCTTGATTTTTGGAATGATGTAGTCGTTGGAATAAGTTTGATAGCCATGAATGAGTTGGAATGAATCATTGGTGCTTGCGTATTGCGTATTGCGCATATGATTAGGTTTGCGTTTGATCGTTTGGATGGTTGAAGACGTTCTGCCTATTTATGCCTCTCCTGGGTCACCAGCATCTTTCTTCTCTCCCCATTCCTGGATCCGCTCGCTAACTACTTACTGATGTTGATTCGAAATGCAGCCTCTTGAACTAACAGATATTAAATATCTTTTTGATCTGGGATCGTTTTTGGTGTTTTGAGGTTTGTCTTTTTGGTTTCGTACAAGTTTGCCGTCATCTAATATTTTGAGTTTTGATCCAGGATTGCTGTATTTTACCTTATCCTTGCACGTCGCTGATGATTGACAAGTGGAAGTTGAGTGGCTTTCTGTACTCGTTTCATTTACCAATGAACCCCAAGACAATACACATAACTTGCGATACTGTAAATTATCTTTCTTTCCGTCCTTTAAAATCTGCTTCATTCTTCTAAGTTCTTTCTGACAGGACCATGTACTTGCCCTCACTTTTCACCTTTGCCAATACGATTCATACTTGGACACCGACGCAAAACCTAGCTGCTGGAACTACTTCGAGGTCCTCACCGGATGCGTGCAATGACATCAATCGCTGTCGCACTCTGTTTCAGATTCTCTCAAGCTGTATTAGCGTCCTAATTGCGTGCATTTGGGTATCAGTTCACCCCAATGTTCCTAGTCGCAATGACAGCCTTTGGGTCACATCGCGACGCAAGGCAGGCCTCATGTTGGTCACTCTCTTGGCCCCGGAAATCATGATACTTTGGGCTGTGCGGCAGTGGTTTGCATCAAGGGAACTATATAAAAGTAGGCGGTTATCTCTTTGTTTATGTACTTAGCGAATTTACTTCCGGAATCGTTTAGTGTATAAAGATAAAGGCTGGACAAGAACGCATGCATCTTTTGCCCTTATGGGGGGTTTTGCGTTGTATAACGGGGATGAGTTCGTATCCATTTTACGCCATGCTCAGCCACCAGATGCCGCTCCAGGGACTCTGCTTGCACACCATGTGTATGTGATTGGTCGGATTAGAGAGGCCGAGCTCAGTGATCGAAGTCGTAGCGACAGCTTTTCAAAGCTGGTCGTAGTCAGTCAAACCACTTGGTTTGTTGTCCAGCTTCTTGCCCGATGGGCCAATAAACTACCCATTACTCTGCTTGAGGTCATGACTGTTGCATTTGCCGCTATGAACATCATAATCTACATCTTGTGATGGAATAAACCCCAGGGCGTTGGGTGTCATATCACCGTAGGAAGGATAAAAGAAGCAAATGGTTTTGCAGGTTCAGGAAATTCTCTCCTTTCTTTCGAAACTTGTGCAACACAGAGCCACGAAAATGCAATTCCTCTTCCAGCATTGGATGCTACTAGCCTCATCCAGCCTTGGAACCTATCACTCTGGCCTCTTGGATTTCTGAGCGATTGCCATCCACAGAAGAAATGGAGTCCTGGTACAGGCGTCACCTCTCTCATGACATTAATTTCGAAGGAGCTTGCACCATTAAAAAGGTAATCTGGACCGCAGGTTATCTCATCATTTCACCATTGCCAAATATGTTGGGACTTTTGACAACTGGCCTTGTGGATCCCCGACGCCCAGAGAGATGTTCGTCATTCGAAAGAGTCAAGGAGTTGGAACCATCACATGCTAAGGATCGATACTTTGCTTATTGTTCTGCCACTATCTTCGGTGCAATTCACTGTGTTGCTTGGATCTTCATATTTTCCAGCGAGTGGGAGAAGATCTTGTGGAGGGCCTCATCCATGATTGTGACTTATACACCAGTACACATTGCACTCAGTGATTTTGTTCGGTATAATGTCCCCAGTTCAAGCTCTTTGGGAAGGTTTTGGCTCATACGTTACCTGCTTCTGTTATTTGTTTCTATGACTTTGGTACTGCCCCTAATGTACGTTTTGGCTCGGGTTGCACTCATTGTCGAAGTATTTTTGGCTTTGAGAAATTTACCCCCAGGTGCTTTTGAAACGGTTCAATGGACAACACTCATTCCACATATCTAGATATGATACTTTTACCTAGAAGCAGTGAATCTAGTATGGTTGAAGCATTTTCCAGCCAATCGGGTCTCTAGTATCAAGCTAGCTAATACGCTCTAATACCAGAGACGCTAGTATAATTCACTTCACTTGTAAAACTTGGGTCGTAATGGGCATACTGATTGTCTTTGAAGTTGCGAGGCTGTTCAGCTGTGGAGGCCCAAATCACTGTGTTTCACTAGTTCATCAGTAAAACGTCCGATGACTTGAGAGCTTGTAAAGCTTCCCTCAAGCCCCCCTCAGGCTGGTCTTGCTCAAGACCAGTGTCTTTGACCACACCCCTCGTTTGCTTGACAAGACACTGTCAAGCCCTCAAGCCAATCTCAAGTGCCTGTCAAGCCACGCACAATGCCTACGAGCACACCTTCAAGTTAAAGCAAATTCGTGAAAGCGGACAATTACGGCGAGCAGCCGAATCATTTCTACTACACGGTAGATACAAGATTGATGTGAAAACAGCGAGTAGTGGCGAAAGATAATCATTTTGAAGGAGAAGTTGAAGCCTACACCAGTGGGCAACAGTTAGTTAGCGACTAATCAACATGGAAAACAGTCACGTACATTGGATTTCTTGTTCTTGAGAAGGGGTCGACGGACCTGAGGAGCTGCGGGAGTAGCAAGGGAGGTTTCTACCGCTGCAGCCTCACTCATTGCTGCTGCACGCACCGATTGCTCTTGGACTGGATCCCGCCGAGGATTTTTTTGAACGTGGTGAGAGCAAGGGTAAGAAAATGCACCTGCCAGTGATGCTTAGCCTTTGGATTGGTTATGTGTTTGGGGGTACTTAGAGTGGACCGCTGCTCCCTGAGAAAAAGGTAATATTTATCGTTTATACATAATTACATATATGCATATATGCATATACCAGTGGGTGCCTAATCCGGATAATAAAAAATTCTAAAATTCAACGTCTATATTTGGGAGCGAACACTTTGGCTTGCCTTTTATGGATTATCATAGGTTCCGAGCGCTCAAGTAAGCGCTGTGCGCATGTTCGAAGGACCGAAATCTAGTCTCGCAAGGCAGGATGTCTCGAAGTTATTCTTTAATGTGAATCCAGAAGTTCAAGGAAATTTGATTAAAAAATTATCATTTCATTCATTGACCAAAAGTTCCAACTCGATTCTCTGAAAGTAATTCAAGCGTACACCACCAAGTTCCAACCCACCAGCAGGTTTGAGTCGGTTAGAGATTGGAATGAGATGTTTTAGTGAGGAAGGAGTAAATCTCCAATTGAGACGCATTCAAGCTTGAAAGAAGCTCGAGCGCCACTGAGCTTCGGAAGACGTCCACTTGATGATATCCGTGAGCAAGTGACAAGTCAAAGATAATTTAGTAAGTTGCCTTCGGGTTCCATGAACAGCTCTTGAAAACCTGCCATGAAAATAGATGAATTTCCCTGGAATCGACGCTGTCCTCAGCGATGGTAAAAACGTATTCACCTTACAGGCCTCCATCGCAGACGATCACACAACACCCTTTGAGGGAATTCAAAAGACCCGGAAAGAACTGCAAGGAGGTCTCATCTACCATTTGGGTGGAATGTAGTATGTAATTGGCACTTCATCATTGTAGCAGATACGCAAGAAATGGCCAAGGCGCTTCTGGCTAAGTTTTCGGAGCAACTGAAAGATTTGAAGCTCGGCAATGCCAAGATCCCTGCGCTGGTGTGGGGCTGTGTCCTTTAGGAAGGAGTAAGTACCATTGCTTTGAAGAAATTCAGGGGCCAATCAGGGGCTGCTTGATTTTCTTTATAATTTTCACTGGGTTGTTTTAGCATGTTACTCATACTTACTTGAATTTATGTTTCTTCCATACATACAGCTTCCTTCCATAAATAACTGGTCGTTCCAACGGTATTAATATGGCGAATCTTCTCCCACATCCTGTTTCGCTCATTCGCCAAATTTTACTGGCAGTTTTACTATTTTCATGGTAAAGAGTGGTAAAGCGACTCATCGCTTCCGCAGGATCTCTCTACCTGGCGTCTTCCGACACTCTTTCAGGTCTCTGGTCCAGCCGGCATTCGGATGATTCTTGTTTTCTTCACAACTCATGTGCATATTACGCCTTTGTCCGACACCCCTTCCGGGACATTCCTCAGAGGTATTGTCAGCGGCTTCTAGAGAAGCGTGCGGGCAGTGCCTGTGGCATTCTTTGGTGGGGATTCCGATAGGAAAGCTGATGGTGAACAAGACTCGGATGCTATCCGGTTTTAGCGTGGTGGGGTGCGTCAAAGGTTAACAGAGGCGGAAAGGTGTTTCGGCATTCGATGGTTTGATTAAACTTAAAAAGGTATGTTCTCCATCTCGTCCTCTCCCTCATCTACGCTTGAGCATTTAAACTGGTAAGACGCGCGTATCACACGTGTAGGGACGTTGTACAGACCCTTGTTCGAATCGGAACAGCTAAAATGAAACGTGAATGATTAGAAAAGGTGTTTCTCTACGTACAACAGATCGAAGAGGGGTCTAAACTCTGCTCGTCTGTTTCATAACTATACAAGCGAGGACGTGAGCTCGGCTTCAGCTTCAGACAGTGCCGAGCCAATGGCCAAACAGGCATCGTTCGATGGTCACTTCTCCTTCACGAGTACGCGCCGCCGGATAAACTCTCGAGTCGACATATTCACTAAAATATCTGTTGTTTATTCTATACATGATATACTTTCTCATACATGCTATACATAGCACTCTTTGGAGATATGAGTCCGTCCGGGTCAACGCGGCGTTCGGACTGTTTCCGAAGTTCTGTCAGAAACTCTGACAATACCACGATGTGCTTTAAAAAGAACCCCCATAGGTTCCTCATCAAATACCATGGAGAAGCCCAATTCACCAGAGCCAGAGCCAGAACCAGTATCTTCTGCTAATATCACTCCCGCCCTCTCCGTCTCCGAGTATTCCACTCAAGAGACTCGAGCAGCGGACGATATGGCAGTCCCGGCCAAAAACATCGAGGGCAATCCTTCAGATCCAGCCCCGCATTCTGAAAGCCGCTTCTCCGTCTTCTCCAGATCCGAAAAACTGAGTATTATCTTCATGGCTACTTTGGCCGGAGTCGTCTCCCCATTCACTGGATCCATATACTTCCCCGCTCTGAATACTCTAGCCTCCGACCTTGGTGTCAGCACATCGCTCATTAACCTGACCATAACCAGCTATCAGATCTTTCAAGGCCTTGCCCCATCCATTGTAGGCTCACTCTCTGACGTGCGTCTCAAGTATCAAATCCTATTTATATTATACTGAGGAACTGATGATATTCAGGTGCGTGGTAGGCGACCTGCATACATTCTTGCATTCGCAATCTTCGTGGTTGCCAATCTTGCGTTGGCATTGCAAGACAGTTATCCTGCTTTACTGGTCCTTCGATGCCTTCAATCCGCCGGAAGCTCTGCGACTGTTGCTTTAGCGAGCGCTGTGGTAGCCGATATGGTAACCCGTGCTGAAAGGGGAACTTACATCGGCTATACAAGTCTGGGCACATCCCTGGGCCCCGCTTTAGGCCCTGTGGTTGGAGGTGTATTGAATCAATACCTAGGCTGGCGATCGATATTTTGGTTCCTCCTCATTGTCGGTGCGGTTTTATTGGTCGCTATAGCGCTGTTTTTACCCGAAACTGGGAGAGCAGTAGTGGGAAATGGAAGTGTGCAACCACAGAGTTGGAATCTTAATTTATTTCAATGGCTTCGTGTAAAACGAGGCCAACCTTTCAACGGTAGTGCGGAAGACGAAGACAGATCAACTCTATCGGTCCCCCGCCATCGTCCAAACCCTCTCACATCCCTCCGTATCCTACTCGAACCTGAAGGCGGTATCACGCTTGGCTTCGGCTCTCTCCTCTATGCAGGATACTTTATGGTAATGACAACACTCTCCGAGCAGCTCGAAGCCCGCTTCGGTTTCTCCTCTGCGATCGTCGGACTTTGTTATCTGCCTTTAGGATTTGGATCCCTCATCTCACGTTGGACAGCCGGGAAACTCTTCGACTGGAACTTTCGTCGACACGCACGACTTTTGGGTCTTCCCCTCGACGTAACAAAACAACAACAGATCGAGCTTTTCCCTATCGAGCGGATAAGACTTGAAATCTCTATTCCAATGATATACATTAGTTGTGGGACTGTTCTCGGATACGCGTGGGCGATGGAAACGCAATCTAGCCTAGCAGGGATTTTGGTCGCGCTGTTCTTCCAGGGATTATTCTTCTCTGGTGCACTACAGGGTTTAAATACTCTTATTGTGGATACACATCAGGATACACCAGCTTCTGCAACGGCGGCGAATAATCTGTTTCGTTGTTTGATGAGTGCTGGTGGGACAGCAATCGCGCCGTTAATGATTGATAGGATGGGGATTGGGTATATGGGTGTTTTTATTAGTGCGGTGTGGATATGTTTTAGTCCGTGTTTGTGGTTGGTGTTGCTGCGAGGGAGTAAATGGAGGGAAAGGCAAAATGCAAGGAGAGATAAGAAGGACCAGCAGAGGAGGGAGTTGAAGGAGAAAAGTAGTGCTGTTTAATGCTGTTTAATGATTGATTCGATAGAATAATATTTGATTGGATCCTTGCCTACAATTATCAAACTGTACCTACTTGTCCTTAAAAAGATAGGTTTCTAGATCCCCGAAGACGCATACAGGCTATCTCAGAAGCGCGAAACATAATTTTGCCAAGAATGATTGAAGAGTAAGCAGTTAAAAAGAGCGTCTTGTACCAATACATGTAAGTATCTATCCTCGAGATTGAACTAAAGAGTGTGTAGTATGCAGGCAGAAAAGTCCGAAACAAGTCATCCGAAAAAACGATACCGAATCCAAGCAAGCAGATGGGATTTGATAGGGTCGCACTTGGACCACTAGCACGTCTCCGATCTCAATCTAAATTCTTCTCACTTTCTCTCTCCTTTTTGCATCGCCAGGCTTATCATCGGAAGCCCATCCGTCGCGGCTGCAGTCTGGCCCGAATCCATTCTGCTTATTGGCCGAAGTAAGAGCAAGAGCGAAATATTCTTCGTCCGATATCTTGAGTGAAGAATGAGAGAGATCAGTTTCAATTTGCGGCAGGTGGCTCACCGACTGCCTAGAACTCAATTTCCCTTTGCCCTTCCCTCTACCATCCTCTCCATCGTCAATGCTATCCAAATTCACGCTACCGCCATCCTGATCACTAATACCAAGACTTTGACGTTTCCTGGGTGGACACTTGGTTGGACTTCGGGTTGAAGCTTTGCGGGTGCGGTCAACGGCAGACGCTATGGAATTTGGAGCTGCAGCCTGAGCTTCAGTCGATGTCCCAGTAGCCGTAGGTTTCGCTGTCGGCGTCTTCGAGGTTAACGACACGGGGAAAGCGGAACTGACAACCTCGGCAGTTCTGGCACTGTTCCCAGTCCTCCTATTGCCAATGCTAGTAGTAACACCAGAAGCAGCAGCTGACCGAGCCTCAGCTTCAACCGAATTCCTAAATTCGCTCGGCGTGGAAGGGCGAATCGACCCTTGCGCCAACCGTTTCTTGATAGGAATAGCTTCCGACAAAGGATCTTTCTGGGGTAAATCGTTGGCGAGATTCGTGTGACCGATGGTGTCTAAAGCCTGGTGAGATTTCTTCTTCAAGCTTTGATCGTTACGAGTAGAGGTAGAGACGGATGAGGATGAAGAGACGTTGGACGGACGGGTGTCCTGCTGTCGCTGGGCATGTAGATTCGACTTCGACTCCCCAGCCTGTTTGATACCACCATCACCGGAAATGTAACGATACTGTGGTTCAATGCGACCAGTGAGGGGTCCACGGGAAGTAAAGGAGGACTGATGGTGTTGTAGAGAGCGAGCATTGGGTACGAAGAGTTGTGTTGGTTCCTGACTGGGCTGAGGTCTAGGAGTTTGGGATAAAGACAGCGATGGCTGAAGAGGTCGAGACGGTGGGCCTGGAAGATTGCCAGATCGTTCACTCTGGCTTCGGAGGTCGAGATGTAGGTGAGCCTTGAAGGTAGCCGGATCGTACACTCTGGCTCCGGGCTCGAGGAGAAGCAGCCGCCGCGTTGGTGTTTTCCTTATCGTTCGTCTCTCGTCCTCGAGTATCCTTCTCCTTCTCCATTTCTCTCTTGTCTCGTGGAGAGGACTTGCTCAATTCATCATCCTCCTTCTCAGTCTGTTGTATATTCTGCACTTGACTGGAGCGGTTGGTATCAGCCAAGCTCAGAGCCAAAATGAGAGTAACTAACCTTGAGCGAAACTCGCTGTGGGTGCGTGAAATATCGCGCTCAGGAAGCCACGCATCGCTATAAGGATCATCGCTTCCAATACCCGGTACAAATAGCGGTCTTTAAAGTAATGTTTAGGTGATGATGTGTGAGCGAAAGAGCCAAGACAAACCTTTGGCGAACAGTATCATCACCAGGACGAGAAAGGTTGAAAGACATGTTCGACAGTTGGTTTAGTTAAAGATAGAAATAAGCAGCTAAACGATCGATTCGTTAGTTCATTGATACAACGGTTGAAAGACATCAAGCACCTTGAAAGGTATAAGTATAAGTTGATAATTTTCGTCCTTCGCATTTCCTTCCTTTTATACCATTTCTTCGAGCCACTGATGTTACAGGCTATAACAAAGGATGAAAGCATGGCGCAATGGCGATGCATCGAGAGGAGATGGGATTTGCCAGGAGACAAAGCAAGGTAGTAACATGAGTCGGAAAGAAAAGAAAGATCCGCTTCTTCGCAAAGGGATCTTTGTTTTTGTCAAGCCAAAGAGATCTCTGAGCAGGAAACCGATGGAAAAATGTATAAGATGCTAATCATCATCCATAGCCGATTATCCACAAAGACGCTGAGAGAAAACAAAGACGGGTTAGCCGGTGTCGGTTGCAGAGGAGCAGGATAAACGCACGTACCTGTGGAGTATCTTACATCCGTTCAATGAACAACAAAGAACGAAGATTTATGTAGATGCAAGCAATCTGAAGTGGCACTCAGTGCGCCAGTGGACGTCCCACATTACACCAAAAAATAGCTAAAACAAGTTGAAGCACTTCGATCGGACTGAGCGTTGATTTCAAATAGCATTAGCAACGATTGACTGTATATTAAAAAGACTTTTTACACCAACGTAACGGGGAACTAGGCTGGTAAATATACAGGGAAGAGACAACTTCCACTAGCAAGTGATAGCACTACCGTTAAAAATGTCGATCCAAGATGTAACATCTTGATTCTCCTCAAATGTCTCGTCAACCCAGGCGAACTACAAATCGGAGAAGGCTTAGTGTACATACTCGCATAGCATGATATTGAACATACCGTGAGAGCACCATCGACTGTGATCTCTTTGAAGACACCATTTTGATCAAATTCAGATATTCCATCCGAGCTACCCATCTATGAGAGAAGGATTAATCAACACCGACCGCAAATTCTGAAAGGGCTACTCACAGTGGTAAGGAAAGCCCCGTTTCCTGGTACAAGGCTAGTGGTGGATGATCCCTCCGGCAATACCACAGTCGAGTTGACCCAATTGATCAAGAAGGTGGAGGGACTGCTGCCTTCCAACGGGATCATAGCAAGCTGCAGCCCCGCAAACGGGCACACCTGCGTGACGGTGCCCGAAGCAGAGTCATATGTGGCACTGAGGTTGCTAACTCCGTCGGCAAAGACCATCGAATATCCGTAAGTGGATTCGAAAAGATTGAAAACACCGGTAGATTGGCCGAAATGGCGAAGTCGAGTTAAACGAGAGACCCAAGATGTCTTGTGCATGCGCGACCGAGAATGCAAGGGCGGAAACGATGAAGGTGGACGAGAGTTTGAACATGATGGTGAATGAAAGAAAGAGTAAGTTGAACGATGGGGTTTATGGGAAGGACTGCTGGTCGTCAACGATCCATGGAGGCTTTTAAGCGATCAGAATTCAGGGTACATAGCCTCATAAATGAAGCGATGGTCTAAACTCGCCGCCTTTTCATAGGAGCTCGACCCTGGTTCGCTGTGCAGGATACATATGGTCGGGGAAATTTGCACCGTGGAACCGAGAACTAGACGAGTAACCATGTAAGTTGAATTATAGAAGAGTTTTCACTGTTGTAGACGCACCCAAGTTTACTCCAAGCAGTCAAAATGATTTGAAACGAGATGATCAAAACGGCTCCAGTGTGCCGTTTGAAACAGTTATAATCTGAAGAGGATTGGGGGATATCTTCATGGCCGAGCGATTTGGGAGCGTAGCTGTTGGGTTTGGATAGAGTTGTAAAATGTGATGGCGCATGACTGGAAGAAGCCGCCGGGAGATCGCGTACTTACACGCTATTTCAACGCCACTTTACACATTTGTCGCAATCCCTGTATCTGGTCGTTTTCTTCAATCCTTTTGCCTCTTATTCGCGACCTCAACAAGCTTAAAGCCGGTTTCAGAATGGAACTGCTCAGATTTCTGAACGCCCGGTTCTAACTGCTTTTCATTTTATCCGCTTTTCTCAGGTTTTGCCATCGGACGCTATTGTTATACGGCTATTAGTCGTTTGTAGAAGTTTGGGAACTCGTTTTAACCCGCGATTTGGTCAGGTGGCGTTGTCCGTCGGATATCATGCGAGTTTATAACCGGAAATCTATGTGAAATCGATTCTGTGAATATATTCCCTTCTCTCTCCTGCACGCCATGGTCTGGAAGCCTCAACGTACCGTTGAAGAGTGTATAGTCTCTTTATCCGTGTCGGCCAAGCTTGAGGGACTGATTCAATGACCAGGTAACCGAATTATCACTGCTCCAGGCGCTCTGCACGAACTAGAAACTCGGGTACGTCCCTATGCGAAGTTGTGGTTCAGTTGACAAGAATCCTTTCAGGTCATCGATGGCAGCGTGAAACGCGTATACAAGAACCTATGGCCATCGCTACGTGTGAGCTCTCGGTCGCCTCTAGTATGCTCTGAATTTTAATCGTTTTGTCTAGGTATTTTGGCTTTCAGTTTGCGAATTGCATCGTGACAAGATATACATCGTATACGAAGACGAGCGATTTACCTATCAACAAATGTTGGAGAAGAGTGTGCAAGCAGCCGTCATGCTTCGGGATTCTTATAAAGTAGGCAAAGGTGAGTAGACATCTAACATTACGAATATCAATATCTCACCAACTGTTGTGTATTAGGTGACAGAGTTGGAATATGTTCGCGAAATTACATAGAGTATCTTGTCGCGTTCTGGGCATGTCGTGAGTTGTCGAGTCTCCAAATGGGAAGCTCAGTGCTTAATGACTTCCGTAGATCTTATTGGTGCCGTGACAGTAATGGTGAATGCGTTAGTCATCTTTCATCAAGTTCCATACCCTTCCTAATAATCTTTGCAAAGATGGCTCCCCATCGACCTTCTGGAATTCTGTATCACCTACACCGACTGCAAAGTCATACTTCTAGACTCTGAACGCGCCACTGTCATCGAGAAATCTATACCCAAGCTTTCCAAGCAGAATGCCATGACTGGTGCCCTTGTTTTTCAGAGCCACGAGGGGAAAGGATCTTTGGAAAGGGATGTCCTCCTGGGACGAAGCCCTTCGCAAACACGACAAAGTTGACATCAGCAAATTTATCCAACAGGATTTTACGATCCTTCCTGAGGACAATGCAGCGATCTATTTCACTTCCGGGACTACGGGTCGTCCAAGTGAGTAAACATCACAATCGTTGTATATGAAGCAGACTTACTGTTCAACTCGTAGAAGGGGTACTGAGTACTCAGCGGCAGTATCTCTCAAACGCGTTTAATGTACGACATGCTTCATTATTTCTGTTTCAAAAGTTAAATTGACCCGCTTTTTCCTAGGCGTTGGTTGGTGCAATGAGGAATACACTGCGAAAGGGAGAGAGCTTGGATCAACCGGTCCCGGATGAGCCTCAGAAAGGATTTCTGATCAGTGTGCCATTTTTCCATGTTACTGGTACGATAATAATCTCCTTTAAGCGGACTTGAATATTGAATGCGTTTGCAGGTACGACTAGCCAAGGAGTGAGATTCAAGTCCTGACTTTGTCCAGCTTTTCTTGTCTAACAGAAAATCCTTTTCCTCGCAGCTCCTTGCTACGTTAAGAGGGTTAAAGATTGTCCTCATCCGAAAATGGTCCGCTCAAGAAGGTGAGTAAATTGTACATGCTGCAGGGTCCTCCAATGAAGATTGATTTGGTCTTAGCTGTCAGGTGTGTTGCGACGCTTTTACAAAGGGTCTCCTCTAACGTCGAGATTCTGCAGATTGATCAAAGCGGAGAACGTTGCCATTGCAGGAGGGTTTGTACTCGATCCTGTTCAATTCTCAAAACATTACTTATCTTCGGTCATAGTGTCCCAGCAATGGTGGTCGAGCTTGTTGATCTCGGTGGATTCGAACTGGAGAGCCTGAACTTTGGCGGAGCACCCTCATCGGTAGGATGTCTCTGACTGTATTATACGACTACAGTAAGCTTACGGAAGTGATCTACAGGTATTGCTGGGACAGAAAGTCAAAGGCGTTCTTCCTAACACGATTTTGTAAGCATGTGCATTTTTTTCGTCAGAAATCGCTTACACCCCCGTAGGAGCCAAGGCTACGGTATGTGTGCCCAGTAAACCTCTAACCAAGACTCCGGCAAACCCAAGTTTAGGTATGACCGAGACCAACAGTCTCGCCGTCAGTATTGTTGGTGCCGATTGTGAGCTTAGACCAGGCAGCACGTACGTTTTTTTAATCTTGCTTCAAGTGGATTGTTTCCTACATGTAACTCTCGGTGTCCATGCAGTGGCCTCCCAACTCCCATTAACGATCTCCTTGATCATGGATCCTGAAACTCTCAAGGAAGTTCCTGTCGGAAGCGTTGGGGAGGTTTGGATGAAAGGCGTAAATCTTATGCAAGAATATTGGAAAGACCCCGAGGCCACGAAACGAGTTATGACTGCAGACGGATGGTTAAGGTCAGTCGTAAACTCTATCATTGAAAGAATTAGCCGAGCTAATACAGAGCCGGTGTATGGTTCTTAGATCCGGAGATCTTGGTTATGTGGACGAAGAAGGATTCTTGTTTATCAAGGATCGACTCAAGGATATAATTGCAAGTAAACTGTGTCTGTCCGCTATCATTGATCGGCTTATACTTCCCATATTAGATTCGTCGGAGGCGAAAACATTGTACGTTAGTGTCCCAGCTCATTCTCCGTTCCTAACTTATGCATACTGCAGGACTCGATATCTGTGGAGAACGCAGTTTACGCCCATCCCGCTATACAAGAAGCTGCTGCCATCGGAGTTCCGGATGCACGATTAGGAGAGCTTGTCGCTGGTGTGTTCTTCGTCTTTAGATCTGTGGTTGCCCGATCTCAACTTTAATCTTTCAATTGTAGTTGTTGCGTCCCTCAGGCCAGGCTCCGGAAAAGTGACTGAAGAGGAGGTGATTGCTGTAGCTCGCAAATCGTGCGTATATCAGTTGCAGTTTATTGAATCTTAAGGCGCTGACCCTGTGATTTTACTAGCCTTCCTAAATTCGCGGATTCCAGTCATGGTCATCCTACATACGGAACCTTTGGGTGCGTGTCCTTCATTCAAGCTGTCCCTCCATCGTTTCTTGGAATAAATGAATCGTGCTATCGTGAATATGAGCTAACATTCCACTTTGAGTAGAACATACGCCGTCAGGAAAGATTATCAAAACAAATCTGCGGAAGGAGGCCAAGAAGGCGTGGGCGCAGCGAAAGGGATCTGGAGTTGATAATGCAAAATTATAAATCTAGCCCTTGTTGCATACTTGTATTAATCTGTGCGTAAAATAGTAGACTTGAAAGAAATACGAACAGTCCCATTTGAACTATCTCAGCCCGCCCCAGTATGTTTGGCTGTTGGGCCTGTTGATAAAAAAAACCTTGCGTAGGCGATGGACGCGGTTGATTGGATTATCGGTGATTAAAAATTAGCTGCAGCATGTACAAAAACAACACCATCGGTAAACACATTCCAGCAAACAAAGGTAGATTCACGTCTAATGCACCGACTAATACTTACAGCCTGAGGGTCTAATGAGTCGCTTAACCATGAAAATTGTAAACTTGCCTGCAAAACAGCCCGGAAAGCGTTATCTGCTTGATTTAAATGAGGATTTCAGTCCGAGTTTCAACAGCAAAGGACACTCAATTTGGCAATCAGACGCGGGAGATGAATGAAACGTGAAATCAAGCATGGGCAACAGATTGAAACAGTGTTGTACATAGTAAAGATCGTAGTAAAGCCTGAATCGGGCAGTCAAAGTCTTTTTTGGAATCCATACCTCAAATCAATGCTTGTCACTCCTCCTTCCTAAGGACACACACCTGTACCGGGACCTTGGCGTCGCCAAGCTTCAAGTCTTCCAGTTTCTCCGGCCAGGAGCGCCTCAGCGTTTTTTGGTTATCTGCTACAACGACAAAATGCCAATTATATTCCTCTCGAACCGCAGGTGAAACTTTTTTCTAGGTCTTTCGAATTCCCTCAAGGGGTTTTGTGTGATTATCTGCGATGGAGGCCTGCAAGGTGAGTATATTTTCACCGTCGCTGAGAACAACGTCGATTCCGGGGAAAATTCATCACTGACGGCATCCAACAGAAGGAGTCGGTGCCACCTTGATGCCTGATGCTGACGGTCGTGCCGAGAAGAAGAGAAGATGGTTGCATCCACATTGTCTCTGAGCCTCGAAAGATGCGAAGAGGAAGCCCACCGACAGCGCCCAACTTCTTGAACACCCAGTCTATCTCAACTCCTGTACTTTTATTTTATTTTAAAAATGCCGAAGTTCAATCGAACGATTGGCCCTCGCTAAAAGTTCCAGACTTCCAGTGCAATCGTCAAACTTTTTCCAGCTCTACTTTCTTTTCTGCGCCAGATCTGCGCCGTCTAGTACCGCACTCACCGGAATTAGCAATACTTACTCCCGAGATACTTACGAAAGATCGCCGCGTAGACCCCATTGTAGTAATACTGTATCAAGATTCATCTTTGCTTGGATGGGATCTATCATCTATGTCCGGCAGTTATCAAGTTGCCTTCCTGACTTAAGATGATCATGGGCATTGGGTGGCGCGCGCCTCATGAGCTGCAGTGCATAAACAAAATTGAACCAATATAAGTATATTCAGGGAGAAGGAGAATAAGTGACTAGAGTTCATTCAAAAAATCCAAGTGAATGGGCTTAGATTATTTGTTTTTCTGGATCAAAAAGGAGGCCAACCTTCTCAGCAAGTGCCATGATCATAATCAAGATCATGATACTGTTAGTTACTACTGTGCCGCACTTGATAACACAATAGGACAAGGGCACACTTATTCGGAATTGAGAATATGTGTGCCCCTGGTGCCGCTGTATTTTCATATATTACATGGTATTTTCCAGGCTATTTGGATGTGAATCAGCGCTCAGCTGCCGTATGTTGTATTTTTGTATATTACCTGGTGCTTTCCAGGCCTTCGTTCTGCACCCGTATTTTTTCCCGTGCGGTTCATGCCTCCGTCATTCATTCCGAAGGAGCTCCCTCCCTTCAATGCCAACACCAGCATTGGTGCGTTTGAGATTGGAACACTCTTGGCCACAACTTTATTTGGGGCAACATGCATCCAAGTATACATTTACTTTGAGCGGTATGCAAAGGATCACAAGTTGATCAAAGCTCTGGTATGTTCCCTGAGTCCTCACCCATTTAGCTCTAGAGAACACAACTGATATCTGTGCAACAGGTTGTTTTTGTGTGGTATGTTTAGAGTTAATCGTGAGGAGTAAGCTGAAAGACTGAAGTTAATTTAGGCTCTTGGAGCTTGGTCATACTATCGCTATATGCCATGCACTATACATCATGACAGTCTCTTGGTTTACACAGCCCGAGAACCTTGTTATACTGCCTGTTTCTGTTGACGCCTCTGTTCTTTTGAGTGGTCTTATTGGCCCATTGGAGCAGGTAAGTGTTAAATAAATAATTTTGGTCAACAAATCTAATTAGCTCCATTAATTTTATTATTATTTTAGGCTTGGTTCATTCACCGACTATATACCTTCTCAAAAAACAAAGTTCTAACAGGTGTCTGCTGCATACTCTCATTCCTTAGAATCTTTGGAAGTGTAGCTTTATCCGGGGTTTCATTGCAACGATTGATGCTCCTTGAATTTGACCAGAAGTATTGGTGGTTACTAATGTCTATTGTCATTGTTGGAACACTCAATGATGGTCTACTTGCTGGATCACTTGCCTGGTATTTGAACAAGAGCAAAAATCAAACTGTTGCAAGGTTAAAATACCCAGATTCATGTTTGCAAGATGGTGGAAGCTAATATCTTTTTCAGAGCAACAAATTCTGTGCTCAACCATTTGATTATGTGGGTTGTAGGTGAGCAGATCTATATCTAAGGATATCCTCAAACAGTGTCTTACCAGAAGATTTGCTAGAAACAAGTGCAATAACAAGGTTTGATTATTACATTCCAGAACTTGAAGGTGGAATACTGATTGATCCTTCTGATTCCATCTGATAGTGTTGCAACAGTATCAATGATGATCTGTGTAAGTTGTGAGCACTTTGTTCAGAATTTTCGTTGAAATTTTGTGATTTAGTTCTTCACAATGCCAGCAAATTGTAAATGGATTTCTGGATTAAACAATGGCCTTGTACTTATCAGTTTTTTAGTAGTGTACATAGGTGCATATGTGTGTCTCGCAAAATGTGAGTGCAACCTTGCTACTTGTCACTCTGATAGACTAACTAATTGCTCCGCGGATATCTAAGTATATGCCAATGCACTTTTAGCATCGTAAGAATTTGTTTACTCTCTCAGATTTCTCTAAGCATTATTTTAACATATATTGCAGGCTCAATGCCCGAAAAAGCTTTGGACATCGATTTAGTGAGATAATCAGACTGCGGGACCTGAGCAGTGGATCTACGGCAAGAACTTTGCCACAATTACTTGTGAGTATGCTTCATTGCAAATTATGCAGCGAAAATTCAAAAAAAAATTGATGAAATCTCATTCAGGCATCTGGATATCCCAGTCAGACTTCAGGAGAGATAGTGGGAATGGAGCTTTCATCCAGTGAGGCCAGTGGAAAATATCACTTCAATAGAACAGCCAATGCCTCTTCAGAATTCCCCGTTACAGAGGTAAGTCTCTTGAGCTCCTATTTTCCAGTGAACCAATATTTGCTCTCCACAGGTCAGAATGGAGAAGCATATCATTAGTACTACTGCTATTTAAATAGGGCAGAAGAAGCTTTTCCCAAAGTCAACTTTTCTTCTCTGTCATTCAGAGTTATTTTACTTATTCTATTCCCTATATTTCTTCAACCTGTCTATTACTCACTCAAGTATTCTGCTTGGTAACATTTTAACAATCTTTATTTTGTGCTTCAACTTTTGTGCTTCAACTTTTAGATATAAAAATACTGAATGTATAAGTTGTGTACAAGTTAAAAAAATTCCCAAGCTGCATGCAATAAATTTGAATTAGATATGTAGATATTATATTTACAAAACCGAAGTCTGAAATTTGCTCTAGGTGTCTCAAAAAATAAATATTTTGTTTCCAGGTTTGCCTCTGAGTCACAATCCCAAGAACAATTCTAACAGAAAACCATGTCCAATAGACTTCAACTTGAAACACTCACTAAAAGATAATGGAGTGTGCTAGTAGAACCCATAGTTTTTTGCTTGGAACTTGTTCCACCCAACTTTTTGAATCTTGATCTTTGTATAGCTCTAAATGCAATCTAAATGACACCAAAGAAAAAACAAGATTTCAAAAGAGGAACTGATATTGAAATTTGAAGACATTACTTATTGTGGCTTAATGCTGCCAGTGCTTGTTAGATGCCACAGCCATTACCATATATAGTCCTTAGTACTGTACCGTTTCGACCAAGTGTTCGGTCACGCGT
Organism: Gymnopus androsaceus JB14; assembly: GCA_009733575.1. Taxonomy (NCBI): domain Eukaryota; kingdom Fungi; phylum Basidiomycota; class Agaricomycetes; order Agaricales; family Omphalotaceae; genus Gymnopus; species Gymnopus androsaceus. The sequence goes on from ML769613.1 coordinate 74,536, forward strand.
CACCTTCACCCAAAATGAACAGTTCATAGGTAGCTGTCACTTGTCACTTTGAGCTGTGAACACCGTGACAATTGAAACAAAAAAAAAAGTCTTGAAAATCAATCAAATGCTGAAAAATCTTCAAAATTTGCTCAATATAGCCTCAGTTCACCTTTGACAAGCCTGAATTTGGTTCAAAAATAAATCAACAGATCACTGAGTACCTGCATCTAAAGGTCCAGTGAACAGTTCACAGATCGGTCACCAGTCACTACCATCTGTGAACACTAAAAATTGTGAACAGGTCAGGTCACGCGTCACAACCCGTGCACACTTGGTCGAAACGGTACAGTAATATGCAGTAACACTGTGCTTTTGAATTGCTAAAGAAACTGAAAAAATGAGATAAAAAATTTTTGTCATAAATTAATAAGTGGAGAAAATATTCCTAGTTCTTGCAAGGGGTGTTCAACCCACTAAGTCCCGACATGACCTTGTTTTTGGGTCATAAGGATTCATGAAGCCCCCCCCCTCCACCCTATATATAGTAAAATTTTCCCACACTTCGGAGGATTTCCAACTTCAAGTTTGTATTACATAACAATTTTTCTCCTTTGCTCTCCTTTGCTCCTTTAAACAACATTTTCAGAGGCAATTTAATACACAGCAGTTCATCTAAGCTCAATTCAACCTGGTGTAAGTGCACTTGCATCAACAATATCTTTTGATGGAGGTGCTAAATTGGTACTAAAATGCATCATACCGATATAAAATCCATGTTTTTCAGGGAGATTTGAGATGATGAGTGCTTTAAATGGTTTTTACAGCCTTATTTCAGTGGTTGAACTGACCTAGAACACCCCTGAGAGCCTCAATAGTATGAAAAATTTTTTGGCCATAAGGACTTCTCAGATCCCCCCCCCCCAAGGTCATGTCAGCGCTTATTTTTTTGAACACCCCTTGAGTTCTTGGGCATAAAGGATTTTTGGTTGGCAATGAGGTTCACCAAAAAACTGTTCTGTTATCAGAGTAGTACAGAAGACTATTACTCACATGCCATCTCATGGCACCAGGCTAAGGAAGCATTGTCATTGAATGCCAAATGCATGCTTGAAGTGAAGCCTTTGACAATTCCCAAATACATGGTTTTGCCAACCAGAGTTCAATAGGGAATATCAGACATTGTGGTGACAGCTTCAGGCTCCTGTGGACACTGCAAGCTGGAGAGCCAGTTATGTATGTCCATGGGAATGTAGGAGGGACTGGCATTCTGTAGTTCAAAGGTGTGGACTACTGAGTCAATATAGGATTTCTGTGACAGTAAGAAGGTTGAACTCAGGGTTTGGAGCACTCAATTGTTCTTGACTTGGACATCCAAAATCCAATTGCTTGTCTGTGATTTTGAAGGCTTGTTGGGGCTTCATCTTCAGGAGGTCAATTACTACACATACACATAGATAATGGAAACCATTAGATTAGATGTTGAGAGTGACTTACATATAACATCTGTTGCGGATTGCTGTATCTCTGGTCCTTCATCAGCAAAACCTGTATTTTCGCTGGAGGTCTCCAGAGATCTCTGGAGCTTGACAGCTGTCAAAAAAACTGTCAATTCTCTCCAGAGGTCTCTGGAATAGGGTACCTTGCTCCAGAGATGTCCCAAATGAATGGGTTTCCTCCAGCGAAAATACAGGTTTTGTTGATGTTCCTTGTTTTCAGAGTTTCCATCAATTACCTATCCACGTCCTGCATTCTGGTGAAGAAAACTCTGGATCTTGGGGATTAATTTTTCCTTTGGAGTTTCAATCCATCTTGGCTACCACAGTATTTCATCTATGGAAAGCAATCGCAGGTCAAGGATGGTTGCGAGCTTTAAACCAATAGTGGTCTGTTAAAAGTACATCGATACAGGACAATGAGAAGAAAGGATATTGAGATGTTTGGCAAGTAACCTCGCCTTTCCAGATCCCAAACATTTCATGGAACCTGGATACATCTCAGTGTTAATGAAATTATACCTGTATTTCTCACTATCCTTATTTTGTAACGTCCGTGAGCATCCCCAATTAAGGGAGGGAAAGTCTGAACTGGAGCAATCAGACCTGAGGACATGGTGGTATCAGTCAAGATGAGTCGGAGGGTCGGATCCGCGACTTAGGGCCGCCAAGCATCATTCATATTACCCGCGCAAATAAGTTCCTCAGAAATTGACTTCTCAAACCTTAGACTAGCAATAAATGATAGTGAATATCAATAAAGCTTCCGGCGCTGAACAGCTTAAATAACTGATTCGGAATAAGTATCCAGCAAGTAGCTATAGTAGCGTTCGTTTGGCAGTGGCAAGAAAATGCTTGAGGCCATGGGTTGTTGAAATTCCCTCTTGAAATTACGTGCAGTGGGGAGATATCGTTTGTTCTCTGGATTGAAGGAAGAATGAAGGGCCTTGAAGCTTCAAGTCGAAGTTTGAGCGCCAAGCAGTGAGTGCTAACATCCTTCAATCAACGTTCATCATCCTACGCGTTGAGCTCAAAATCTTATACAGGGGCCAAGGATCTAATGTTCTCTACTGCTTTTGTTCCTGTGAAATACCTACTTGGACCAAACTCAACGAACTATGATTGTCCGATGTCCATAAAACTGCGCTTTACTGCTAGGTATTTTTCCAACATATGTGGCTCGAGATTCAAACTTACCTTGAACTTTTATAGCTTGCAGCCAACAGGAAATTTGTGAATCGTCACATTTGCAGTGCGACCAACATCAGGATTTGCGCTATTGCGGCTCTCTGCTTGCGATCAACCATCGAGCGACAGGGCTCCAGCGTTCCGTAAAATGTTGAATACTATACAGCCCTAGCACTATCAATTTAACCAGAGAGTGTTGGTGGAATCGGAATCGCAGGTACATCCTGTTTTTTTTTTCAAGTACGAATACTGACGAACATACCTCAACACATTCAGAACATTCCACTAGTGACACTGTCCATGATCCACCGTGCTCGCGCTAGCTTGCAAAATGGATGGGAAACACATCGCACCCATTACACTGGCACAGTTATCGGCCGCTATCTTGGATACTCGTATTACTCAAGGACGAGATTTCCGAGACGTTGATGCGGAGACAGGTCATGGAATTGTGCTGAGCAGGAGACATCTCGAACTCTCGCCGTGAAACTACCTTCTGAGACTATCTTTCTTCATTGGAGCGAGATGGTTCCTCGCACTCAGTCTATGGAGAGCACATTGCTCGTCCTTTCGCTATGCCTTCTCCGATGGCTTTTCCATCTTGCATCAGTAACAACGTACGATTACAGTGGAGCTACTCTTCCAGCTCGTGCTTTGTACTCCTCCAATCCGGAACTTCCTCTCCCTCCATTCATCATCCTTTGGTCTCTCCTAACCCAGCTCCCCATCACGATCATAATCCATACCATCTTTATGTAACCTCCTGCATCGATGCCATGAACTCTCTTCATGTGGGATTTAGGCCTGTGCTTAGTCCCTCTCAGCGCACGCTCGGTGCTCTATGGCTCTCGAGAGATCTCTCAGTATCTTATGCTGAATCGAGTGTTGTGGCTCCTGGACTCCCTTCAAGTCCCCCGACATCCCAGCAACTCGGCGGATGCTTTTCGTGCAGCAGAGTCGGAGGGTCTTCGACATTTCAAGGACATGGAAAAAGACTCAAGATTGCCACTCAGATGAATGTTGCAAACCCGATCAGACTCGTAGCTCAGGACATCGAGTTACGATGCATGGGGAAGGCTATGGAGGGCTACGGTCGTGGCTACTACTAATGAAACGTCATGGAATGGGCTATGGAGCTGCAATTGAGCTCTAGTGATTGGCCTCGAAATCGAAAGGGAGTCGGATCCAGCTTATCTTTTCACTGGACTGCAATCTATCACCCTCGGGACACTTTCATAACTCACGCCCCGGCGCTCTCCCTGCTATACCCTAGGCGATATTCCGATTTTGTGCAAGAATCAATCTTCGGACGTACGGTAAATCGTAGTTATCTCCGTCAAATTGGGGTTGATTTCGGAAGCATTGCTTGATCAATGAATAACGAGGATTTTAGAAGGTATGTATGTGCTTTTCAGTATCATGCTCGCAGCTTACCTTTCGTTTCCGGATCTCCTTGACTGGCGAACACTATTATTGAAACAGTATCCTCTCTTATAGAACCGCGTCCGTCTACGAACCCATGTGGCTCTACGAACTCGGCGAAGGTTCCTGCTGCAGTAGTATGTTTTTGCTCCTTGCTTATTAGCAGTTGAACTTTGAAGCCGACCTTAGCTCAGTTGGAAGAGCACAAGACTGTAATTGGTCAATTGGAGTGCCGTTCACACTTCATCTGGGGTCGCCTGTTCGAACCAGGCAGGTCGGATGAGTGTCCCACTAGGCTGTTCTTTTCCTTTTTTGTGTCGAGCGACAGACTCCTTGCCGGAATGAGTTAGCTTTTCTCTCTTTTCTCCTCTCTTTTGAATTTTATCTAATCTAGCTTCAATCATAGTATTTTCTTTCAAGTAGGACATCCGAATAAATCACATAATAAACAACTCCACCCTAATCAACCTCCTCGGCTATTTAATCCCTCCACGACCTTCAAGGCTCCGATTTATAAAAAGGATGGAGGGTAGGAGTACGCGCGGGTCCCGATTTCTGTGGATTCGGAGTCATCTGAAGCGGGTGATGAGTAGAACACGGAGGGGGCGTCGGATTCCTTCGTCGATGCGGATAATCATCCGAAGAGACAATACCTGGGACGCGAAGATGGGCTGGAATAGGCGCAGTATTAGTGGGTTTGTATTGGGGAGGTGCATTGGTGGTGCGATTCGGGTGTGTGTTTGGTGTGCGTGGGCGTGGGGATGGGGGTGGGAGACCAGGAGGAAGAATTGGGCGCGTAGAAAGACCAGGAGGACATAACGGGGGCTGAGGAAGCCCTTGCATGGTCGCTCTCTGTCGATATAGAGGTTGGTGGGGTAAAAGATCTATATCGGTTACGGCGTTCCTCCTGTACGTGAATAGACCAGAATACATGAAATCGTCAACGTCCAACTATAGTAAAGAATGTTTCAACGTACCTCTGATCACGAACGGAATTATTACCTTTAGGGCTGTTAATGCTGTTGTTGTTCATCGTTACGCGAGCAGGATTAAACTGCGAGGAGATGAGGACTGTGTGCACAACTTGAGGTAGAAATCACCGAACGAACCTTAGATCAATCGTGGAGGTTAGAAGCTGAAGGAAAGGCATCGACGCTCTTTATACTCTTCAGGCAATGATCTGAGTCATCTAGGTGCCTCTGTGGCCAGCATTGTTCTTTCTCTCCAGATTAGGAAGTTGATTCGTTGTCACCATTGTGCTGCTTTGACCAACGTAAATATGAACGTGGTTGGGCCACATAAATGGGTAAAGGTATTGTGGCCTCGACTTATCGAGCCACATTACGCGTGCGGTTCTGTCTCACTATTATTTGAGTCACCGTACATACAACATCTTACTAATTTATTGCCTTCGTTTCGTTTGAGCTTTTTAAGAACAAAGTTTTGCGTTTGGATTCTTTGGAACAGATACTCGCTTCGCCCCACAGAATGAGAATGCCAGGCTAATCCATTGTTATGGGGGGATGTCCGATAATCCGTTTCGGATGTGCTGGAAATCTTCTACTAGTATTAGCACTATAACCTCCAGGAGTCCAGGTCCAACGCATCATTTTCAATAACTCTACCCAACTCGAGTCTTGGGTTCCCGAACGGGGCTCGAACCTACTCAACCCATAGGCATATTACTCGTATCCACTGGTAGCCCTCAGGCTCTTGCATTTTTGAACGATAACTTGAAAGTTTTGCACCGAACCAAAAATGGCACCAGTCGGACCGACAGTGCCCAACTTTTGAACACTATCATTTGTAGACACGACATTCCTTTATTATTACAGCGGTAGCGCGAATAATTCATGACCATGTTAGACTAAATCTGCTCCATCAAGCTGAACCATCCGAGTCGTAGGGATAACGCTATATCCCTGTACATTAAGTAGCCATAAGTCAGCAGCTCAAGATACCAATGAAAAATTTACATACTTCAAGTTACGTTCAGCAAATGAGACAGCTTACGGTTGAGAGGGTAGAAGGAGGGAAGATGGTTTCCGTCACTGTTGGAGTAGTCGGGGCGTTGGTAATAACTTTGGATACCGGAGTCAGCACAACGTAGTAGTATTGAGAATATGAGACTGGGACGTACTTTGAGAGGCCACAGTGGCGATAGCGGGGTCGTCGGTGACTGGGGTACGTAGAGTGAACAATAAGCATGAGAATAATACGGGACTGAGACCGAGACTGGGCTTACTTTTAGAAGCCACAGCGACTACGACAAGACATGCAGTAGCAACGGCAGAGAATGTCTTCATTTGAAGAATGGAGTGCTAGTGATATAGCGGTTGGAAACTTGGAATGGGGGCGGAAGTATTCTGTCTGACCGTAGTATTTATACCTAAACAGTAAAAAAATCCTTGTAATCTGTAAATTAGCTAACCTTGAGGTGACAAAACATAAACGCTTCCCTCCGACAGCATCTGATGCGGGACTTTCGCGAGACAAACGAACCCAGAAAGAGTCAAGAGAAAGTAAGATATCCCGTTGATTTGATTGATAGTCTTCAAGTTCCTTGGTATCAATCGCGTCCTGGTAATCGCTAGATAATAAAAGGTCACAAGCCTATGAGCCTCGCGTTACATTTGTATTTGACTTCAGAGTCTGCCAACTTTGGAGGTTTGCCTCTCCATTATCCAGCCAGAACTGGATAAGAGATTGGAGGTAAATACTGAACTCAGCTATCCATCTTTCTGAGCATCCCGGCAACTCCAAGTCAAAACGAAAATCAACGTGTCAGAACATAGGTGCGCTGCCATTTTGGATCCTACTGGCCATCAACTCTCTACACATCGTTACGATCGTGTAGTTGTCTGTTTATAAGAGACTAGTTATCAACAAAACCTCCGACAAATGGAGAGAGTTCACACAGTATCATTCCCGAACAACTAGCGGTGTTGTACCGAGATTCGAATATCAGGGATTCTTATCCTCATTAGACATTTGGCTGATTGCTCGGAATTGTCCCCATCATCTGCTTGATCTGGTACTTGCTCTTCCGGTCTTATTGTGGCCATAGGTGTGCAAAATATCTATATATCTATCCGCTGAACCTTCTGATTTGCACCACAGATTTCGGCTACAACTATCAAGTCTCTATATATTATGAAACACGCCAAGGACATGAAGAATACTATCAGAAGCAGTGGATTTAGAGGGGTGTACATGTAATTGCTCCCGTTTCCTGTTAACTAGCTGGTCTATCGGAGTCGTGACTACACTGTACAGTATCATTCATCTCGGATGGTAATACATCGATCATTGTGAGATTCATGAGTTGTATTTGCTACACCTATACGGTTAACCGTACCGTCACACACTGGTGACTGAATGCCTTTAACTCCTCTGCCAGAGCTTTTGGAGCCTCAACAGGAAAAAATATGCGCCGTGGCTGGGACAACGACCAGTTCCTTCTTCTCCGCCTGTGTCAACTTGTCAAAAACCTCCCTACGTACTTTCTCAGGCGTCTCTACACGATCCTCTGCACCAACCACAATCTTCACTGGAACAGTGATTTCTTTATAAGAGTCCGCATAGTCCTCCGCCGAACCATACTCCGGCCAGGCTCTCTTGGCAAAATCAGACCCCTTCACGGCATCCTCAACCAGCAGGGTGAGAGTAGCTGAGGAAACTGCATCCTCAGAACTTAAAAGGAAATTGGTAAAAGTGAATTGGGCACTCTGAGCGGTATCACATGCGTGCTTCTGTTGCTCCTTCAACGCTTCAGGAAGCTGGAGCTTTCCCATGGGGGCAGGAGCAATAAGGAAAAGTCCTCGCAAACCAGAAGGAGCAGGAGAATGAGAAGCGATGTACTGTGCTACTTTTCCGCCCATGGAGTGACCTACTAGGATATATCCAGCAGAGGAGACTCCTACGTGTTGAGGTATAAGGGAGGTGATATCACATGCCAAGTCGGGGATAGAGTACGCCTCGGGTTTGGTTGGACCAGTGGATTCTCCCCACCCTCGGAAATCAGGTGCGATGATATGGAGATCAGTCCCGAGTTCGCGAGCCAAAAGCTGGTATGACCGGGAGGAACCACCCCAGAAGTGAAGAAAGACAAGACTTGGGCGGGTAGACGATGGCTTTCCATATTCCTGAATCGAAATGAAAACGTCATCGCTCAACTTGTAGGATTTTCTTTGGGATGACATGGTCGATATGTGTTCAGTGACTTCGTCTGGTGGATGATGTTTAATGGTAACGAATACTCCTTTGCTTATAGAAATCCATACCTGGTAGGATTGACCGACATCCGGGAACGTACCTTGTAACTGAATACAGTGCGCCTCCAGCGGGCACGATTATCGGGCACTGTAGCCGTCAGATGCAAAAGCTGACAGAGCCTTGGAAATGATTGAATACAGGATTTATCAACCATCGCCAGATTTTTACCAATGGTATAGTGGAACAAAGCCACGACACAGGCAGCTAAATGCGTCTGGCGACTTGTTGAATGGAATGCACATAGCATGCCCGATGCCAGTGGTCAGGGTCAACATCGTTTCACGGCCCAGTGCGCTTACAAGTATCCCTAGTGCAGTCCGCTTCAGCGTCGTAGCCTGAGCCTCTGGATGCATCGGCTTGAATTGGGCGAGGCCGAATGATTTGATCGAAAGGCATACGACTGCCTCGGTCTTGAGACGCTACAAACAAGGAAGAAAAAGCTCAAAGCATGAGTCGCTGGATGGGCCATCTCATATTGCCAATGTCAGAAGTCTCTTTAGAGCAGTATTAGCACATAGTCCCAAGCTGAAGTAAAACGAGATACAATGAAATTGGTGTCTTGAACTAGCGGGAATCCCAAAGAGTATGCCCTAATACCCCTTGCACGACTTCATCAGCAAACTGTATTTCGCTGAGAAAACCATTCATTTGGACATCTCTGAGCAGTACCTATTCCAGAACCTCTGAGATCTCTGAGAAAATTGACAGTTTTTTGACAGCTGTCAAGCTCAGAGATCTCTGAGACTCAGTGAAAATACAGTTTGCTGATGTTTATGTAACAAACTAGCCTTCCAACTCAGCTGCACCATTGCAAATCTCTGATTTTCTAATACGATGCGATGCATAGGTAACTTACGATACTGCCAATGGTAAAATATTTCCTTGAGCACATCCGAATCGGATATCCCCCTCGGTCGATATCATCGCTCACAGCGATGGTCCGCGTGGCACGGTTATGAAGCACTAGTGCACCAGAATCCCAGTACAGCATTGTATCCTCTAGCCCTAGATCTTGGTGTGCCAGTGCAGAGGATGATCTGAAAAGAGGAAAGAAAATGTGTGTTATAACAGTGATTCCAAGAATATTCTGATGAATTTGAAGACTCACAACATTGTTCCACGGCCTAGTGCGCTTACAAGTAACCCTAGTGCAGTCCGTTCACTAGGAGTTACTCAGTTAGCGTTTGAGCCTGAGCCTGGTGCCATCGGAGCTGAGCGAGGGCAGTCAGTGGGCAGTCATACGAAATGACGTATTTTGAATTGATGGCATTTGATCCGCCAAATCAACCTTGAAGTTTATTTTTTCTTTCATTGTCATGGCGAGCCTCAAACCCAGAGAAGAAAATCCCAAACTGAAGGAGATTTTTCTTCGTACTGCCACCAATTTGTTCGAACTATACGATCTTTATTCTACCAGACTTCCAAACTGACTCGAAGGCGCCCAGTGCTGCTAGAAGCTCTGGATCAGTATCTGCGACTCTTATCAGCATCGACCTTGGAGATTTCCTAACCCATCGGAAGACGCTAGCATCTGAGAAAGGACATGTCGTGAATGCAGTTCGCGAAAACAAGACAAGGGCTCATGATGTGGTAAGTCGTGCTTTGTCTTTTGCAAACTTTTAATCAAAGATATTGCAGGCCAACGCACTGCTCGAACTCGGCATCATCCCAGTTGCTATCCAGGACTTTAGCTTAGAGCACTACTCAAACTTGATATGCAGTTCGTCGCCGTCACTCCGTTGTCTGTGTTTTTATTGACAACGTTCAGTCTCGGATGGGCTTCATCCGTTGTTCGATAGATACGGTGTCTTTGCTTATGTACCGTCCGACCCGATGCTCGACGCCCTTATCGCCATCGTGGAGGAACGGAATCTCGCATGGCAGCGTGCAATGAATGAAGTTGGGCGCCACGTTCCCCGAACTGTTCGCCAGCTAATGGTATGATGCTGCTATTGGTTACATTGAATCTTCAGGACTAAACCTACGTAGGATAAAATCGACGATGAATTATGGGCCGAGTTCACATACGACATCGCTCTTCTCATCCCAACCCACTTTCTACCATTCAACCAGAAGTTGCTTATTCGGGAACCAGATGGTTCGTATCTCCATACAAAAGTCTTGAACAAGGAGTTGTACGTCGTTGTAAAGGAGGATTCTGATGATGAAATCAAACGTGTCCAACCATACATCCTTCCCCCTTTCCAGCACTACAGCACTCGTAGTCCACTAGAAAGGCTCAATCCGTATTTAGGTGTGTATCAATGCTTCCAGCAAGATGGCATACCATCGAAAGAAGTATGGGGTTGACACAATGTCATCGCGGGCTCGTGCTCTGCTCGAAAAGGCCGAAAAGCTAGTTGAGTTGCTTTACGCAAATGTCATGCCGGAGCCTGGTACCGAAGGTGCAAAGCTGGCGGCAAAGGAGAAAGCAGAGGAGGATGCTCGGAAGGAAGCAGAGCGAAACCAGAGGGAACCAAGGCAGAAGGAGAACAATGGGCGAGAAGGGCGTCGAGAAAGCCTTCGAAACCGTGCGGGCGGGTCCGGTGGGGGCGTTGAAGCTCTGGAGACCATGGAAAGCATGCCTGGGGCCAGCGAATCTGGGTCGAATTCGGATGAAGCTAGGACTCCTGACGGCAATGATGATGATGATGACGACGAATTGGCATTTTGTGCAGCGATACAAGAGAAACTCCGGGGTAATGAGTTAACGAACAGTGAGCGAGTAGAGTTTGGGTTAAGATATCTCTTTGGGACAAAAGGTCTGTTTTTTCTTGGAAATCGTTGTTCGTGGTGCCTTAGCTTTGTTCTAGGATATGAGACTCCCCACATCCCAGGTATCCCAGATCCTCCCTCCGTTTTTGACCGTATCTTGCGAGGTAATCATCAAGCCTAATACACTAATTTCTTCACCTACGTACGCCCTCATTATCCTTTTCATAGTCTGAACATTTTTTCGTCAAATTCCGAGTTGCAAAGAGTTATAACTATTATCGACACGAGTCGATCCCTATATCTAGAAGCGCGCGCAACGAACCTGTGCCGTAGCCTCCGCTACCAAATTCTGTGTCGACCATCAAGGCTATACGCACTGGAGCCCGCAATAAATGTGAATTGTCCACAATGAGGATCTCTTGGTGAAGGTATAAAGTACATGAAATATGCAGGACGTGAGGAATAAGAATAGTATTACACAATGCCAGTGGGGAGTCGATAGCAAGTTGCAATGTTGGGTAGTCGTATTAAAGAAGGGTGGATAAAGAGCGTTAAAAGAACTCATACTATAGTATCATGCTACGAAATAACTTTTGCATACCATTTTGGGGCAGATCAACTGATTCCCACTGCGCAGGCGCGCGCGACCATCGCCACAACTGTTGTATACAGGCGCATCCAATCCCAATCCAATCCTAATCCTTCTCGGGCGGAGAGGGTGACCAAGGATCAGGTATATCGGGTAAATCAGGTATATCAAAATCTGGATCCTCCGGGTGCGTAGGCTGCTTCCAGCTAAGCACAGTCGGCGCCCTACTAAGCACCGTCGGTGTCCTAGACTCGCGTTTCGAATAATAGTTGTAATCGAATTTGTACGGGCTCGAGCTCTCCGACGAGTCCATCCTATTGTGCTTGTGATTCGAGATGGGTAGAGTTTGCTTGGAGGCATCCGAGTTTGAGCGAGACATCCTTGCGATAGGACACACAGGTTCAGATTCTTGCTGCACGACACGTTGAACGTTTACCTCGAGCTGCGAAGAGGTAAGGAAAGCATTAGTTTGTGTCGGTTGATAGGAATGAAATCAACTCGCCTGAGGCGGCATCCGGAACTTCGTCGGCGTACCTGGTCTAGAGGTATATATATCGAGAGGATTCTGTATCGATTACATTAGGATAACGGGTTCGGTGGAGGCACAAACATTATTAGACACACCAAAAAGTTCCTAGGGGGATGCGAATGCGAGAAATCCTCTGCAGATAATATGGGAACGGAAGGGTCTGCCCAAGGTGAAATGCGTGGTCGCATTTCACGGAGCTCCTTCCTTGTGTTGAGGGAGGCGAGAACGGAATTTGCATATACTGTCGAAGGGATGTAGTATGAGATACGTACAAGCCTTCTGCGCGGATCGTGGAAAATGCTCACATTTCTCGATGACAAAGTGTAAGCCCAGGAATGAGAGGTTATGGGGCATTGCGATCCACTATAGAAGCTCGTCTCAGAACTGGGCTTTGAGGAAGAATTGAAATAGGCTCCTACGCATATCAGAGAAGCCGTGGTGGCGACACTGCAGTACGATAATCTCGGTGAGATGACATACAAAAATAAGGACCATGACATACCCAGTCAAAAAGCCATTTTCAAGCGTATAAAGAGTAAGCGTGTCTACAACTTTGATCATCCTGTATCCAACGTTAACAAGAGGTTTGATAAAATAGGAAATTACATACACCGTTGAAGTCGGGCCCATCTGCACCTTGAGTTTGTGAAGCAAGTAGCATAGGTTGGCACCGATGAGAACATCCGCTGCGGCAGAAAGGGTGAGGCCAGTAGTGAATATCCACTAGATGAAAAAGAACCTTGGATCAGTTACAAAACTAGGGAGGGAGTCAAGGAACTCACTCCAGGAAATGTATGCGTGAAAACAGAGTAGTGTTTGTCTGCGATCATTTCCCCCGTGGAAGCTACACCGTTGTGAGGGAGTGAAAGCGAGTTACAAGCCTAATCTACTCACTTGCTGCAGCGACTAGAACAGAATATACAGATTGTGAGTATGACGGAAAGCTGACAACCGAAAATACGCACTCAATCGAAGAACAGCCAGAAGGAGCACAGGTCCGGTGAGATACAAGTTCTTTTTGCTGGCTGGAGTTAAAACGCATTAATAATCGTCCAATGACAACATTTTGGGATGAAGTTCACATCGATAAATCTTGTTCGCGAAGAAACTATCAAAGCGGTAATTAACTGCCATTTCCCAGTAGTAAGGATGACTACTTACCAATGTGCAATAAGCGTCTGTGCAGCCTGAAGTTACCGTAAAGACATCAATATCCTTCATCAAGCCACACCGTCAAGGGATCCTTACTGTAACAAGCACCGAAAACTACATTACAGAGGTTAGATTCGGGAAAGATGATTAATTAGAGTAAACAACGACATACAGCTATAGTCCAAGGGATAACGTCGATTTGTGACTCTTCGCCAAACCAAGCAATGAAGTATTGATATAGAGATGCACCGATAAATGCAGAGTGGAGTAGGTCAAGGCTCCTAAAGCGCAATGAGTTAACATGATTTGTAGAGTGCCGGGCTGGAAAAGATAATGCATCGTAGAGAAATCTCACCATATGATAGTCACCTATTGCATTTCGGTTAGCTGCGCATACATCAACATAGATATAACAGTAGTCCTACTCACCAGTGCCTTGAAACGCTCAGATTCCTCAGGAAAAAGCCTGAAATACACGAGACATTGAACTGAAACGGCCCCAGTTAAACTGCATCCGGAAAAAAATCAACTCTTGGCAGAAGGAGAGGAATGAAGATAATGCACCTAAAAGCTATCAATCCCCCAACAAGCAGCGCCGCGTAGCTCGTAGCAGCATCTGAAGTGGACAAAGGCATAATTTATCGCTTGATTCCTGAGGCAGGCAAGCGATATACGAGTCGATACCGAGCGATGGATGGATGGCCAAGGATAGGGAAAGAGGAAAAGTCGCACAAGAACCCTCTGATAAATACCACCCCAGATCACAATTTCCGAGTTCCGATTCAATCGAGGTTATGTATATGTCTTGTGTCCCGCTGTTCTGCTCAGAGGGGAGGCCGTTAGATTGTGCAGTTGTGGTGGAGAAAGGTGGGCGTAAATTACCTTTGTTGCTGCAATATGTATTCGCTATCACCGCTTCCGAGTCAAGAGTTTGCACTTTCTAGGAAATAACGATATCTTCACCGGACAAGTGAATGAATGATTGATGTGTGACGGGAGACCAATCTCAATGTGAGCGAACGGAATGCCAGTAATGGTTTGTCCATGCCAACTGTGATGGTGAAATGCCGAGTCCTGCGCCTCGCTCTCCATGTACTACACCGGCTGATACCGTGAAAGTTGCTCAGAATATGAGATGTTGCAAAGTGACAGTGGCATTTATTGACATCTGATGCAGCATAAATTTACTCTGGCTGTAGAGCGAGGCGCGTGCACTTCTTACAAGAAGATATATGTCTAGGAGTTTCAGCTGTGGAGATTTGCATGAAATATAGCAGAAAATGAACGCACTATAACTACAATTAATCCAACTTCCAAGCTGCACAATTCGATTGCCAAGAGTAAGCCAAGATAAAGACTATTACCACTAATTAGAGCCAAGAGTCACCACGAATTGTGATGTTCTCATAGTTGTAGAAAGCAGATCGTGTAGTCGAGCCAGATCAAACAACAAGCGCCATGTGAATATAGTATGAAGCACGTGTCTGTCCTGAATTATACGATCAGTATTACTGCTTGACCGCTCGTCTTCATTCAGCTGTGAGATTGCATGAATATAGCAGAAATGAACGCACTATACTACAATTAATCCACTTCAGCTGCACAATTCGATTGCCAAAGTAAGCCAAGATAAAGGACTATTACCACTAATTAGAGCCAAGGAGTCACCACGAATTGTGATGGTTCCTCATAGGTTATAGGGAAGCAGGTCGTTGGTAGGTCGAGGCCCAGACAACAAGCGCCCATGTGAAATATAGTATTGTAGCACGTGTTCCTGAATTAATACGATTCAGTATTTACTGCTTTGACCGGCCTCGTCTTTCATCCGTACCTACCGTACTCATTCGACATGTTACTAATGGCTGAAAAATTCCAATGAATGGTTGGATCTGAGTTTTATAATTTCCCATTGCACGGAAGCCTCCAGAGCTCTGCCACTAGAACTGAGGTTCTGGCAGTCGCGATACCAACAACTTACGAAAAGCCTCGGTGGGGAGCAAAAATTTTCGTTCAGTAAAAATGTATCAGCGCAACACAGCGCCTCGGTAATTCGGACTCTCAAGAAAAACCTTTCGGAACTCACATTCACCGTGAGATGAACTCAAAGGTCGGACGATGGAGGAGTAGTGCGGCTGGCAGGGAGTAGCTTCGATCCCCGGGTCCAATTGGGAGTGTACTTAATAATTATATATTATACTGAGCTGCCACACTCAATAATCTTCGAGGTCAAAAGGTCAAGGCTCTCAAATACGGTTCAGACTTCTTTATACTTTGGGTGCTGGCTAACCACTTCCCGTTATATAGGCTTCTGCTGATACGGTGAAGACAAGGATCATTATTCTAATCCACATACGGCGCTGCATAGACTCTTCGTTGTCCGTTGCATGGGCCCATACCTGGCAGCGACTTGAAGTCTATAAGAACAGTGCAGAGTGAGGAGACGAAGTACGTGAGTGATTCAAAGGCTTCGTCCGAGTGAGCTGACAGTTCGAGTAGTAAATCATTGCCAAATCATTCATTCATCCTTTTTAGGGTTGTAATCAACCAATTTATTCAAGGACAGTTTAGTGGCTCTTGTATAACTCCGGAAATTTGCTACGTTATTGTCAGCTCCGATTTCATATTGACACAAACTATTCAAGGCTCTGTCAAGCAAGATTTTACGGAATGCAAAACTCCAGGAGTCTAAAGACGATAAATCCGAGCTTGGGGATCAAGATCGTGGTGTCGACCAGTGATAAAAGAAGTGCTTACAGCTGATCACGAATTTGTAGCATACTTTTGAAAAAACGCTCTTCATAATTCTACGCTCCACGTATTACGACGGTGGCCTCTCATTGGCCATTGGAGCTCTAGGCTCATCCAAAGTGGAGCATTTTGTTTGGATGTAAACAAAATCAGTAATGCGCGTTTTTCGAAAAGTATGCTACAAATTCGTGATCAGCTGTAACACACAGCGTGTTCCTCAATTTGATTAAGTTCCATTGTTCCTATAACTTGGCTCTTTAAAGCCGGTAAGTAGCTCCCTTGAATCACATTCAAATAATTCACAGGAGAAACATGATTCGAGAAAGTGATTCTGTTACGACCCCATCTCTGGACCCGCTTTCTGTAGCTTGGTAACCCGGTCTCTATAGAGGATTGGTATTGTGAGTGAACTACGAGGATTTCACTCACAATACCAATTCTCTATAGAAGGTAGGTTACCAAGCTAGCTTTTCTGTCGTATACGGTTGAAGTCTTGTTAATTTTCTAGAAACAGCTTAAACTGACATGAAAGGGTAGGGAAATAAGGACGACAGACAGATACCTGCACACGCATAAGTTCTTTTCGCATTCTGAGCAGGTCAACGCGCAAGGTCAGTTATACATTTATGCTTAATTCCACTTTAGAGCGAGCGTACATACAGCAAGTTTAGTGGAAATTGGCAGGCTCCGAGTTACAATTTCGAGGACGAAGAAAATTGATATACAGGTACGCAGACAATCATTTTGTACTATGCGACGATCTCAACGTCCTCCCAGTACTGTTTTCAATTAAGCAGTGAACCCGGTAACAGGCGCGTTCAAGATCTTTGATCCATCTCCCCCAGACGCAGTTAAGGCAGCCCAGTTCCATGTTCTAGAAAACCAATAAGCCGAGACCAGAGAACCAGAAACAGAGAGACATAAACGCACCCCGTGCAACTACTAGTGCTTCCACAATTTACTTCAACAGCGTGAGCACTGCTTGCAACGGAAACCGTGTTCGTTCCCTCGAAGGAAACGTTCTGGTGAGAAAAGAAGGCAAGAAATAAGTATTAGAATATATCGCCGAGTGACCTCAGCGCACCTCGATAATTACACCCGTACCCGGCGTACCCAACGTAGCAGGATAACTCTGGTCAATGAGAATACCAAACGAGGTGATACCTGTGACCTTGTTGTTTTCATAAACGACGTTTTCAACGATCGATCCGGTAGCAGTAGCGTCGGTTTTGATTCGAAGGCCGTTGACACTGCAAGAAATAAAGTATAAGGATGGGACGTTGAAGTCCGTAGGCATGGAAAAATGGTCAGGGCACTCACGTTCCGGTAACAGTATTCCCCGAGATAGTTACGCCAGAAACGGTCGCATCGCTAGAAATGGACCCCTAGGGTCCAAAATTCTTACCGGACGTCATTGGGAAAGAAATTCAACCCTTACGATAGATATACCATGCCCGATTCCTTCACAGACATTGTTTGAAAAAGTTATCGAAGTGCCTCTGTTAATTGCAAGACAGTCATCCTGGTTATTGACGGTACATCCGGTGACTAGAAACAGAAGAAGAGCATATGATGATCAGCAAGACGATAAAAAAGAAGGATAAATGGGTGCAACGAAACTTGTTACATCGTTAGCTGCTACATCGAAGCCATCCGTGTTCGCACCGGCGGGTGCACCGTTTGAAATAGAGTTGGGTGCAGTACCGGCAGCTGAAAGAATTAAAACTAAATCGGCATGTTAATGGGTAGTGTACCAAAGTGCATACCGTTGTTAACAATAACATCACTGACAGTAAGAGAATCTCCGTTCACAGCTACCGCCCTTTGCGGGGAGTTGACGATCTGAACGTTGCTGAAAGTTCCGCCCATGTTCAGAGTCAGCATAGGGGCGGGCTTTGTAACACCTCCATTACCACCTAGCCCATCCTGAATATAATAACACGTGAGAAGGATAATGAGCACGCTCGTTAGACGAACAAGGGTGACTAACCCAGTACAAAGTACCCTGGCCGTTCAGGTCATGTCCGTTTCCGTTAACTGTGGAAGTAGTAGATGAATTGAGAGAACAGAATAGTAAAGCGCACGCACAAGTGATATCGTTTCCACTAATCTCCATGAGAGGTCCCTCCCATTCCTTTGCTCGTTGAGGCACTGCATCATAAAGACGACAAAACCAAGTACTTACCGCAAAGCCAAACGTAAGCTCACCGGTCAATGAGACCGATGCGCCATCAGGAGGGGTTAATGAAAAAGTTTCTACGACATGTCAGCTCAAATAATTCCTTGGGCATAACAGTGCGAATTCATTCACTCACCACCAGCAGGGATTGTGAAGCCACCTATCTAATAAAAGGAACAAGTTTTCTGCGGTTGATCCACCAAGCAAAATGAACTTGACTTACCACAATGGTGTCGCATTCCTCAGCAGCGGCAACATCAGAAAGAGACTGAATTTCTCCAGTGCAGCGCTTTCCGATCTTGCGGGGCGAGTTCAATGTTCCATTCTTGTGAGCAGCAGGGACAGCTGAGACTTGCTGAGAGAGTAAGGAGAACACTAGAGAGAGAGCAACGATAGAATCTGAAGTGAACATCTTGGGGGAAAATCACGGCTTTGGCCTACGCTCGAGACATATATAACAGCTTAGACTGACCAAGAGTGTGTAGCATGTTTTTCGATGGGGAGCGGAGTGTCTCGGGCCTGCGGGTGGCGAAGCCACTCCAGCCGTGCCCTTGCGCTGAGTGGTTCGGGTATTGTTTGGATAAATCGGCGATGGAAAATGACGATGATTTGAATAGTGGTAAAACAAGCAAAAGATTGAGATGAAGCAAGCATTTTTCCGGTGAGAGTATATTTAAAGCGGGTATTGATTCAAATCCCCTTCTCTATTTCCTAGAGAACTTTCCGGAGATACCTGCCAGTGATATTCAACGCATTCCTAATAGGACTTCTAGTCTCGTGGTGGGTCACGACTGAGCTTTCGCGGAAAGAGATATCCGGATGGATTTGGAAGTCACAAGGTAAAGGTATCAGTAGTTGGGTCATGAAGGCAAGCACCGTTTGAACTTAACTTGTTTCATGCCAGTGCAGTGGATTGGCAGTGGATCATCCGCACACTGCAATATACTGGCTGAGGAATCTCTTTCTGAATCTGAAGACACGCAAATCTGACGAACCTCGCGTCTTGATACATTCTCTTGCTGAGATTACTTGAAGTTGATTGTGCAGGAGAAATTGAAGCATGAGGCGAGCGCCAAATTACAACCGAAAATGGAAAGACGTTCAACTCCGAAACGGCAGGCAAATACTCCTTCTCATGATCAAACCATCTCGCGGACGCTGTACCTGCAACCGGGCGAAGGAAATGCTATCTGGTACCACGACGAATATGGACACTATCCATAGCTACCGCACATTGGCTGCTCGTGTGGTGTCGGAATCAGTGAGGGTCTCATGGGCAACTTTTCAGTCGAGTACATATGTTCAATAATTGATTTTCGTTAGAAAGTATGAAAAAGCGAAAGAAGGGAATGAGAGGCTGCATTTATTAGGTGACCCACCCTTGGATCGTTAACTAGATCTCCAGCGGTGCACCTCTTTGCCTACTCGAAGCGCGAAAGAACAAGTTGTACCGCACGCCTATGTCCACTTTTTCGGCGCCAGAGGTCCTCTTTCTGCTGCTGGTTACTGCAAACGGCTGCTAGAGTTCATAAAAAAGGAAGAGTACGGTGATCTGGCGGCAGATAACGCCATGGATCGTGATAAGCGTTGGGAGAGGGCCAAGATCGCTGTCAATGGACTTGTTGAGGGCGAAGGCGAAAACTGGTCGTGGATGCTATCAAGGCTAATTATGAAAAGATATTACAGACGAGTTTTTGAAGCCTATCGTCGTCAATGGACATGAGGGTCAGATAAAAAGTGCGTTCTGTGTTTTCAAGGCTCCCCGACAATCTTTTCGTCTCGTTGACAATTTATATCCGTCTGATCCACTCTCTTTCCAGCACATCACCACCATGTACCAGCACAACACCGAACTTCCTCTCCTGATAGTCTTTCCACCCCAAGAATGGCCAACGTCCTTGCCGAGTGACTTTCTACGTACGCCACCAAGCAGGCTTCATATCGCCTGTACGTCCCCTCTCCCTTTTCTTTAACCCCCTCTCGCTAACATCTCTACAGAAACTGGAAAACACGCCCACGTAACCTTTTTCTTCAACGAAGAGCGACACATGATCCCCAAAAGTCGCGACCTACGCCAAACAATTCGCTCAAAAGTCGCCTCTGTCATCCTTGGCTCCAAACACGAATTCGTCTTGTGCAATTTTGCGCCTCCTGATATGGCTGGCCATACCGGTGTTTAGCTGCTGTGGAGGCGAACGCATACCGACGAAGCAGTGGGGGACTGTATTATGCATACGAGAAGGCGGGGTATGTGTTACGAATTAGAGCAATGCGGAACATGAGGAATGCTTAGACGGGGGCACCGCATACCGCACATAGGATGAATCCAATACTATTTATCATAATAGGAGATAAGCAGAAGTTAAGGTTTGAGGAGAGCAGGAGCCAGCCGCTGGGTTGAAGAGTATGCTGAGGCTTGTTCACCCGAGTAGCATGCTTGGTAGAGATGTCAAGATCGCTTCTCGGAAAGGTATTAAACGGACGTGGTCATGCTTATTGGAGGGAATAAAATATGCAGTATGTACACTACTCAAACTCATGAATGAATTGAATAGAATATTGTGCATTTATTATTAGACGGGCCCAGTGCGAGCATAATTTGAAGTAGCGAGGCCTGTACCGAGTAGTTCATGTGCGTTCGGAAAAGGATCTCAAAATACAATCGGTAGTGGGTCAGCTGGGTCAGTCTTCCCTTCCTCATCTATTGCATCCCGACCACGTACCTCAAAAATTAATGACCATGATCATCTTACATGCAGTTCATGATACTGACCCTCGATACTTCTCAGTGCTTCAAGTTTGATCGATCGTAGGTGGTAAAACGGAAATCATTATTTATTAGCCATTCACCCTCCGTCTGCTGAAACTGATTATAAGATCGAAATGAGCTTCCGAGAAAGTAAACCTATTGAGGGTCTTTCCTGGTTTAGATTATTTTCCCTTGGAAGTGACGGAGTGAATGAATCGAGCACAAGGAAGGATCGGAATCATTAACTCATTTCGCCTGGAATCCGAAAGAACCAATGCGATTTCGAAGAACCACTAGTAATACAGTTGCAAACCTAGGCAGTAAGTATGCGGATAATAAGGTATATGGTACAATTGAATGTTGAACGAAAGCAAGGTACAAATTGGGTTCAAAGAGCGAATCCATTTTTACTCCAAAACCAAAGAACAACCGGGAGGAATGAATAGTAGTTTTATGAATGAATGGAAGTGTCCACGAGGGTTTCGAAAATTAACAAGATCGCATCTCCTTTTCTCATCTACCATAACTCAGTCGTCCCGTGTCCCGGAATTGGGTATCTCTGTACCCACGGCTCAACTCAGCAAAAGAGTCGGTGGTATACTGCACGCTTCTTTCGACATTGATCTGGAGCTGAATAGATGGGGATGATTGCTTCAGAAAAAATGGTGAAAGAGAGTTCATGCAAGTGATTAT
Organism: Gymnopus androsaceus JB14; assembly: GCA_009733575.1. NCBI lineage: Eukaryota > Fungi > Basidiomycota > Agaricomycetes > Agaricales > Omphalotaceae > Gymnopus > Gymnopus androsaceus. The sequence goes on from ML769613.1 coordinate 96,250, forward strand.
AATTACTCACTTCACCAACAGTAGTAACCTTCCCGCCTCCTTCAAAGGCACTGGCATTTTTTGAGCCTCCGGTTTCCGTTTGCAGTCGACGATTTTCTAGAACGAATGCGTGACGTCCGTGACCTCCACCACCGGAGGATGCTCCTTGTGATCTAGCCTCTCGTAGACTACGCCTGGTGTTGAGACTGGTGGAAGTTGCGGTAAGTAAGATATTTTCACGATGAGCAGTTCGCCTTACGTGACAAGGAGAGAGTTGGCGTAGACTGGAAGAGCATTAGACGACATACTTGATTGAAGACCATGAAATTGTAATGCTCACACTTTCCAATAACAAAGTGGAGAGCCATAAAGACGAGCTGAGTTGGGATGGTGATCCACTAAAAGAGGAAACGTCAGATACATTCACGCAATCTCAGCTCTATAGGCAACGTACACAAATCATTGAGACGATTGTTGCAGCACTAAATAGTGATTTGCTTTAGTGCCTGTGAGAATGTGCGGAGAGGGGAAGAGTGCATACCATGTCACTGAACCCGTCTCAAAGGTATACAGTATCAGTGAATCGATGACCCCGTCAAGGCTCCATAGGATCAATTAGATCGAGTGATGTGTGAAGAACCAACCAATGCACACACCTTCCGACCTCCGTTTTACTTTTCTGTAGCAAAACAGTCAACGACGAGGTTATGATAACGTCCACAGCAGATGAAAGAGCTAGACCAAGGGTGAACAACCACTAAAGTAGAATGAGTCCAAGGTCAGTTGATTCAAGTTGGTTTATACTGCAACTTACTCTAACGTGGTGCCGAAATTCCAAAAAAGAGCGGTAATGAAGCCTTGGAGTGTAATGTGAATATCTTTGACTACACTGGTAATAGCTAAGTATAAGCAGACGTACATCGTCCCAGTTGTTGCTATGTTTGGAGAAAATTTCAAACAACAGTCAAGCTAGAACAGACCAAACCACTTACAAGCCGCCGAAACTGAAGATCGAACGAGTACGATTATTTAGGAAAATTCTTTTTAAAGTTCAAGACCGGCGTACCAAGTCGTAGGAAGGCAAGGGAGACCTCCATAGAAAGATTAGACCAGGAGTCTGATAGAATTGAAGAAATACAATACATACCAGAGGAACCACAAGGAACCAGTTACGTTTGCTCACTGTCATTCCCAGACAACGGTCAGATGCGGGCACATCGGGTTTTTGAGATGACATACGCAAGAAAATTCTATGAGCAAAAAACCTTTCGAAGAAGCTTCAGCATGGAATTGCATCAGTTTTGAAAACACAAAGGTAAACTGACGATTGCACGAGGAACGTGAGGACGCCCTAGAAAGCATTTCAAGTCAGAACTCTCACACATGGATTCATAAAAGAAGCGCAAAAACTACCGAGCAGTAAATCTTCTGCCCGGAATATAGAAACAGGGAGTAGAATAATGTCAACACGTACGGTGAATGTGATACTGAGCTGTTGAGAAAGTGTAAACGAACATAAGCAGATGTCGGATTTGGTAGCCGCCGGTTGGTAGCGCATGCACAGAAGAGACTTACCGCCAGAGCACTAATAGTAATTGTGTCATCAGGAATTGAACGAGATGAAAATACTTCAAGAACTCAACGGACGTTGGAATATAGTCAATCATTGTCTGTCTCCCATAATATCCAACAAAATATTCCCAAAGCGAGCCCCATATAAGTCCTGTATGGCAGGTGTCCAGAAGCCTAAAAGGTAAAGCATGCCAACAGTCAAACGCCATGATCCTCAAAGGAAACAGAGGGGGCGTACCATATCATGAAAACCTAAAGAAATTCGGAAGAATGATAAGAGATTTGCCGAGTGCCAATCTTAACGCGTACCAAAGTCTTGATATCGGTGCTATCTGAAGGGTAAAGCCTGTAGTACAACAAAGTCTGGAGGCTCACTCCCCCTGCAAGACTAGCGTGAGAATCGATGAGCATTGTGAGTTCCAAGACGACGAGAAACACATACAATGAGGCAAAGAAGGCGCCCACGAGAAGGGCACCAAAGGTTTTCGGAACGTTGACAGTGGAGGACATGAGTGAGGGTGAGGAAAGAAGAATGACCGCTACTGCTATATAGAGAAAATTGTGGCGTGCCGTTTTGGAAAACTCAACACTTCGGCAGAATCACAAGGTGACTGTCCAGTGAGCTTGGTCGAGATAGCGAAAAGTTTCGATCTTTCTCCGGAAACCCGAATCCATTATCGATGTCCCCGGAGCCGGAGGTCGTAATTTCCCCAGGACGCAGGGAGAATTCACATAAAAATATTCAGAAGATTTCTGTCCCAAGCTATTGACTGCGCCATTCAGACCTGCTCTTCGAATCGGGAGACGTGGTACCGCTTTGCCCACCAATAGCATCACCGACCTACTCACACACTTCTTCCTTCCAGACCAGTTCGAGACTTAGAGTCGGCTGCATTGGTACTTGGCGGGTGCAATGCAAAATATGCCACCACAAACTTAGATCTTGATCATCTTCCGTGGCTCCATCACTTGCAGCCATTAGAAAAGCCACATATTGACGACTATCTGATTCCACTACTACTGAGGGATATGAACATTCTGAAGGCCTGATTTTTCAAGCAATTCGGATATCTCTGCATCTAAAAACGTGTCAGAAGCACGACACCTGATATGGAAATTCCGAGAGCGGAACTCACGATCTTCTGTATGTTGCATTCTGTGGGCAAAATCGCATTGGTTGCCTTGACATAAAGTTGGTTAGTAGCGATTGTGGGAGAGAATAGGTGCAGGCGCGGGAGGCGGCAATGCAGGGCAAGGAAAAGCTGGAATATGTACTCACCTGGCCCCATGATGAATTCACCTCCCAGTTGTGCCATGTTTCCCTGCTTGCCGAGAAGCGATATGTTCATGAGCGTCCTCTGCGAGACATACTGTTAGCCAATTGCCTGAGCAAAAGATCGATCTCGACTCACCCACGTACTCCACAGCGCACCCTTCATAAAATTTTCCGTTAAATAACTACGCCTCTTCTGTCCCGCTGGCGTACGAGCCAGACTCTCGATGTTCATTCCAAGTCCATGGAACACTTTTCGCGAGGGGTCGGCGTAGATCTTGCTGGAAGGAAATCCGGTGAATTCTGCGATGAATTGAAGATTGGTAGTTACGACATAGAACTCAAAAGGAAACACCTACCGGAGTACTTCTCAATAGGTTGCCAATCCCCACATCCTATCACAACAATCTCCGTATTAGTTTCCTCAAACGCTTTGGATAACTTCTCCGATTCCGAGTTCAGCTGGGCGACGTATTGCTGAGGATGAGAGCCGAAAATCAGAACTTTTCGACTCCAAGATGCTGCAGGAAGCCAGGCTGTTATGAGAGATGCACTCACTTGACAAACCTTTCACAGAGTTCATGTTTCAGTTTCAGCCTGCAAGAAGAGGCCTATGTAGAGGACGCACTCCGCAAAAGAAATGTCCTATCCAGCATTATCTTCATTATATTGATGAGCAGAGATATAAAGCGATATAAACTCACTAATGAACACAACGATTACCCTCCGCTTCGCAAATAATGATCCAAAGCTGACTTTCTTCCCCGAAACATCGGTTACTTCAAGCTCGGAGACTTTGGAGAGAGTATCGCCATCTGGTATGGACTCGGAGGTGACTGAGGCATGATGATGGTGGTTGAGTAATGAGATTGAATACAATAATTGACGCGCGCGTTAACCTGGTACAACCAATCACGTTCGTCTCTTCCCGTTAGGCTTTGAGTCGCACTATAGCCTATGGTTATCGGCCCCCTATTCTACATGTTTCGGTGCTATCATTTTTTGCAAGGGATGGTTGCAAGATGACCGTGGAGTTCTGTTCAAAGATACTCGTCCTGTCAGCTTGTCTCATGTATTTCGATGCTGGATGTCAGCTGTCGTTCAGCCAACTGCTGTCGTCGTCGCCTTGTTGCACGAGGATTAAGAATCCACGCAGCAATGACGACTACAGCGTCCATGACCTAGTATTCTCGCGGTTCGGTTGACGTATTTCAGAGAAAAAGTAATAGAATAGAGGTGCACTTACAATGACAACACTGTACGATACTGCAGCTATAGCGTCAAACTGTCCCGATTTGAATATCAGGGAGAGATCGGAGAAAACGCCTAGAGATTCGAGATGAGCACGAAGAAAGCTATGAATCAAGCAAGGAAGAACCTCACCTCCCATAAGATCAATAATCATGAATAAAACGGAAATCCCAATAACCTCTCTTCGCTTGTAAATCTCATGATATTGCGGTAGCAGCGATATCCCCAAGATGATCGCGCTCATAATCCCAAAAAATTCTACTCCCTTAGCACCACTCTGCTCTCCCTGATCATAGGAAGGTCGCAAAGCATAGACCATTCCCAGCTCAAAGCCTCCAACGATTACACAGACAAGAAAGTACAGTATCAGCGTTTGGCGTAGCGAACGTCCACGGGCATAGTATTGGCACTGCAGATCGGGTCAGGACGTCTCGGACTCAGGCCTGGACATCCGCCGCGCGCGCGACAGGGTGGAACTCACCTGCGCCCATGAGCTTAGGGAAAGGAAACCAAAAAGTTGCGGTTGCACGATGAGTGGAACGTTGAGGTTTTTCACGATCGCGTACGTTCCTAGGAAAGCACCTGATGTGCCCCATCCAAGTCTTTGGAGAGAGTAGAAGGATCGGTGTTGGGGTTTCAGGAGTGGCGATGAAGAGTGGCTCACATCAACCAATCTGATAGACCTTCCGTGTCCTTTGAACGGTAGCTCTTCCACAGCTGAGGAACGAGCTGGATTGACCAGCATATTATACCTATGTATAAGTGAATCAATCAACACACGGAATGAGTTGAAAGACTACGCGTACCCAAAGTGCCAAAAATGTTTTCAGCGACGATATTACTAGGCATAGCTGCCCAAGCTAGGTAGAGATACAATAGAGATTCTTTTATCGAAGTAGAGCCTGGATATTTGAATAGTTAGGAGAATAAATAAAAGATCGGAGGGGTTCGAGTCGTGGTTCGGAGTAGGGAGCAAACATCTTTGGCGCTAACAATTATACGTGATCTACTAATCCCGATGTACATTTTGCAGTAGTGCTACTTGCACAGAGACTGAATCCACAATATTCCTTAAATCCATTGAAATAAGAGAATTTTTTTTGTAATACATTCAGCTCGCTGATAATACACATGCGAATCATATCTATCCCAGCTACCGCCCATTTCAGACGCGTTCTCAAGCAACCACAGTAATCATACACGACATTAGACAGTAATGAGAGGTCATACCCGCTCGTATTAATATATCGACGCCGAACCCGTTCCCAGATTCCCAGATTTCCCATCCTCATAGCCTTGGATTATATCCAAACCCATGTCTGGACCATAGCCATACACTTGCCCTTGCCCGTGCCGTGCCGAACCGATAGCCACAGTATCCCAAAAGTTCTTTCGCAGATTTATCGACGCCTTCAATAATAACAGAGTAGTTTCTTGATAGATGGTTCATATGTTGCCTTGAAAGCGCGGGAAAATGAGTGAGGCGAATTTTAGGGAGAAGGTTGAGTTGAGGGTGCTCGAGCTGGAGAGGAAGACAGGAGGGAGATGGGTGGGTGATGCGACGGGGGAGAGTCTGTCCGACTCTGACTGAAATTCGGTTGCTGTTTTTGAGTTCTTCGTGGATGGCCAGCAAGGATTTGCGAACAGACAGCGAGTCTGAGTCTCTGAGAGGAAAAAGGATGAGCCGATGGTACAATGGAAGTAAGCAGAAAGAAACACGCTGCTTCTTGATTCAATGCTTTCTTATTGAGGCACCGTCCGCGAGACGGTATCTTGGATTGTGATTGATATTTGCAGCTATGAATAGCCAAGATCGCTGGTTAGTTGAACGATGGAGAAAGCTCACCTGAACCGCACACAGTGTCTATCTCAACTGATCTCTGTAATCCTGGATCATTCACGTCTAAGCGGAGAGACGAGTCTTCGCAGTAGAGGTCTCTAATAAAGGATTGGATGTCTTCGAATGTCCTAAAAGAAGCTGGGTCAGTTCAGTAGTCGAATCATTGCTGGAGAAGGGTTTATGTACCGCACCAACTCTTCAGCTCTTCGACATGATAAAGACAAAGTTGCACGCCACAGAAGGCAATTGCTTCAACGCCCTGCGAAGAGAGCCAAGCAGTCTGATTCTTTCGACTGATAGATCAACAAACCAGACTTTATGCAACGACCGAAACTCTGCCTAGATATGGCGTTAGAGCATACTGAACAGCGCTGGCCGATATATCCAGGCTGTTGATATACGGATGACGTTTCAGGCGCAAATTTAGCTAGCGATGTTATAAGACAGATATAAAGAGAAATTAGGATGATGGAAGAAACAGACACGCTGAGACACGTTAGAATCCGGTCCGGTCAATGCCGTCTTCAGCGCTTTGACTTCAACCTAAGCTTGACCTAGAAAGGTCCTAAGCCTTCTTCTCATTCCTCTTAGTCTTTTTTTAATAGCTCCCTTGGGTTGTTTTGTAGACTTGTAGACCACCAAAATTCGGCCTATGGAAGTGAGTTACGCACAGACTGCGACATGAGCGCTTGAGCGCTGAGCCCCTGATCTTTTAGCTTTCTCTCTACAGCGACCGACGGGAGGGATTCCAAAGATTCCATAAGAGTGTTTACTAATAATATAGGAAAATGAAGGATTTCTACCTTTTGAATCCAGAAAGCTGAGCTCCAACGCCGTACAAAAGCCTCTCAGCGATCTCAATCAGAACTTCTGTTACAGTGGCTCTATTGAAGATGTAGTGCTCAGCAAGCCGAACAAGCAGGATTAGCCAGGTCCTATAAATCAAGGCCCTCTTATACATATCTTACTCCAACCTTTCGAATCATGGTGGACCAAACTCACTGGAAGAACAACACACATCGCAATTGGTGGCAGGATCCTGGCTTGCGGAAGAATACGGCCTGGGTGGTTCTGACTCTATTTCGGATGGTGCGCTTTTCAGGCTTTGGTAAACTAACGATGCTCATGAACCTGTTCTGTTAGTTTCATCCTCGGATACGACGGGACTTTGATCACTGGGCTTCAAGCTATGCCCCAGTGGAACCGTGCATTTAACAATCCTGCAGGAGCCCGCCTAGGTATCATCACCGCAAGCCTTTACTTGTCTGCAATCCCGTGAAGCTATTGAACATTATCACATTGTATGATAATAACTAATCACCTTCGTTTCGCTAGATCATCAGCTGTCGTCCCTTGGGTATGTGATTCATACGGCCGACGGGCTAGCATCCTCATTGGAAGTATGGGCAGCGTATGCATGACCTTTCTTGTGCAAAATAGCAGTGAAGCTGATAAATAACAGATCGCCGGTGCCATTATAGCCTGTTTTTGCAAACAACGAAGCTATGTTTCATCACTGGGAGGGTAGTGATAGGCTTTTTCTCTGTATTCCTGAGCACCGGCTGTACTTGTCTTGTTAATGAGCTTGTGCATCCGCGGCTTAGAGGGTTGGTTGTTTCCTTTCACTGGTTCAGCGAGGATGCTTACATGGTAATATTAGGATATCTGGAAGTCTCTACATATCTGCTTACATTGTAGGCATGATTATCTCGTCCTGGTTGACATTTGGATGCTTGTACTGGGACTCTAACTGGGCTTGGCGAATTCCAGTACTCTTTCAGGCATTCGGCCCCTTCATCCTTGTATTCAGTGCAATTTTTGGACCAGAATCTCCGCGTTATTTGATTAACAAAGGACGAAATGAAGACGCTCTGACTATGTTGGCGAAATTTCACGCAAATGGCGTCCGCGACGACGAATTGGTACAGGAAGAGTATAAGGAAATTTTTGCGCATATCCAGAGAGATAGAGAAGAGTCTGTTGGGAACTGGAGGAGCCTCTTGGCTACTCCAGGAAATCGGCGTCGACTGATGATCGTGTTTATTGTGGATGCAGGAGCAACACTCCTAGGAAGTAAGTCTTAACTGCGTCGTATATGACCTTGAAATTGACTGGATTTTACCTGGATTTTTACAGCCAATGTGATTGCCGCTTACCTCCCACCTGTACTTCGTTCCGTTGGGATCACGAACCCTGTGGAGATTTGTGAGTACATTATGATCTGTTTACTATTTCCGATAATATCTAAACTACCTCTCGCAGCCCTCGTCAATGGCGCATTATCCATCTTCGGCCTTTTCGTATCCATCGTGGGAGGGTTGTGCGTCGATAGAGTTGGTAGACGGCCCTTGTACTTGATCTCCACCGCTGGCGTATTGGTGACGTTCGCGATGCTCATTGGGTTAGCGGTAAGTCAGTCACCCGAATTTCATGCACTCTAATTTTGATATCATGTCGTGGCAATTAGGCTGGATTCGCTCAAAAGCCTGATTCTACGATAGGCATTGCCTTTGTGGTTATAATCTTCTTCTGCTTCGGCTCGTATGAATTGGGTTGGCTACCGCTTGCGTCTTTATATCTCCCAGAGATCTTGCCGTTCTCGATTAGGTCCAAAGCGATATCCTTTGGTTCACTGGTTTCGTCTGTTTTTCTTGCGGTTACGGGGTTTGTTAACCCGATTGGGCTGGAGGCTCTTCAGGTGAGTTGCCGAGTTTGCTTGGTCCTCTCAACTTCTCAATGCTGTCTTGACCTCATTATTCATGCAGTGGAAATTCTACTTTGTGTACTTGGCTATTCAAGTCACATACTTGTTCCTCATCTGGTGGCTCTTCATTGAGACGAGGTAAGTACCGCGTACCCAGTTGAAGGTTGTAGATGATCTGATGGCTACGTACAGAGGACGTACTATCGAGCAAGTCAGTGTGCTCTTTGATGAGGACCGAGAAGTGCATTTCCGAGATCGCGAGAAGCAGTAATTGTTACGTTGATTCTGGTACGGTTCAGAGGAATAACAACATAGCTATCCACCTCGATGCACTGAGAACTATGGACCAAGTAAGGCGATAAAAATCGTAGGTTTTAATTCGGAATTTCTGTCAAGAAGACCAGTGCAATCGAGCCAATGGGCTGTAAGCGTTTGACTTGGACTAGTATCTTTCATCATCGGATTACTTTCTCGCCTCATAATGACGATGGAGAAACCCGCTTATTCAAACTGGAAGAACAATACACATTGTAACTGGTGGAGAGAACCTGAGTTTGGCAGGAACGCTGCTTGGGTGGTTTTTCTCTATCTAGGAGGGTATGTTTTACTCATTGGTAGTCAGTTTCTCTCTAACCTCATTGTTCGTGCTTTAACAGTTAGTTCGTGATTGTTCGTGCTTTAACAGTTTCGTGGGTGAATACATTTTTTTCATACGTTGACCTTCAAATAGGCTCAGAATTACCATTTTACCGACAGCCACCCTGTATAGAGGATAACCCCCATGATGGCACGCAAGTTACGACAGTGAGCATTTCTCTTCTTCTTTGCCGTCGATGACCCGCCGATTCTTCCGTCGGATGGATACGATTTTTGTTGATACGCTATACGCTTGAGGTAAATAGGTCGTTTCATGATGCTAGGATAGAATACCACGATATGGTAAAATACCAAGGTACTACGTTCAGCTGTTCAGCCCGTTCAGCCCTGCACACAGCCTTATACTCCGATTGACTATTTAAGGATGCTGCTTTGAAGTTTAGTTTTCTAATAACTGCTGGTCAGTTATTTCCCCACACCGCTCTTTGCTGGTCAAAGAGCACTAAGCCTATGTAATCTCCACCAAGCTTGATTTACCTTACTGTCGTCACGTCCTCTTCCTCTCACTCAAACTTCTTCCAAATTACCCCACTCAAATATTTGATCTGTGCCCGCCGTCATGCGTCCATATTTATCTTGTAACCACCGTCTGTGCGGTGCCTATTACTGAATATGTGGCTAGTATGCAACACTAAAGTAAACATCTCCTATAACCCTTCACTGACTCGTTTTATTTAAAATATATTTCTCTCGTCCTAGGCTGAAGGCGAAACTGATGCTGCTACTACCTCGTCGACCACGATCCTTGAGCCAATGAAAGGGGAATTCATACCTGTAGCTAAAATTTCGTCCGAGGCACCCAAGTCTAACGACGACGCTGAGACTGATGTCGCCAGTCCTTGTGAAAACTCTGCTGATGACGTTATGAAAGCGATAGCGCTGGCATTTGTGAGGAAGGCGACAGGTGCAGAGCCCAAGCTCTTATTGTCGGCAACAGCTAAAATCGACTGAGGCAACAGCGTTTGGTCGGGCTCAGCTCGTGATAGGTTCAAAATTAAATCATGGCCCCGATTTGTGAAGGATAATGTACGGTTGACATCGTCAAAGCTAAACCCAATGCAAAATCACCGACGGGAAGCATTTGGATGGAAGGAAATAAAAAAGAGTTGTATTCCGGGGTATGTGTTCTTGGAAAAGTTAAGTAAAGGATTATCGTTCTGACATCTCTTTTGCATTTGCGCGCGCAGTGATCTGTAGCATTGGATTCGTTAAGGAGGTTGTGAGAAGGGAGTGCGTGGAGAGCGAGATGGACACTGAATTAGATGGTCATATCAACTTGTGTATCGTTTCTACTTTAGAACACAAATAAGTAACGGGACAGTTTTAGACGATTATGCATGAGGACTATGCATGCCAAGTTGGTTGTGAGATTCTGAGTAGTTGGTTTGTGCTACAGTCGGTCAGTACAAGAATTTACATCTGAATGTGTGGTTCGATGGCGTAGTTGGGTATCACATCTGCCTGTTCGCGGTTTCACAGAAGGCCCTCAGTTCAAACTTGGGTCGAAATCACTGAATCCTCGCGTGGCATTCGTCATGGTTATTTTTCTGATTATCTTTTGTATGTGGAATTTTTGCTATTCTAGAAACAGCTGAAACAACGCATTTTTTCATTGAGCGACGTACTCCGATCCATCGCGAACCTTTCTGCATCCGATTTCCTACCAACCAGCTCCACTCATCGTGTATCACCTCATCTAAGAATCTACAGTACATTGTCACTTTAACGTCTACTCAAAAACCTTTAGAACGAATAAGAAACAAATGACCCAAGCACACAGGCTATGTCACGTCGAGCTCACTTGAGCTTGATAAGAGAATCTTTTGATTCTGGGCTCCAGACTTGTATCTGGGAGGGCAGGGAAGGGTTATATTATTGAGCAGTCCTGGATGGCGGGATATATAGTGGTCATGGGGAACTGGGGCCATCTCCCACAGGGTTTTAACCGTCACTCCTGCCTCTTGGAGGCAGGGACACTGCATGCTCTTCTTACTTATCATGTACTTACATTCTCCCACCCACCCTCATCGCGCATCACGGATACATGGTCTGTTGAGCCGTGGAGTTGGTCTGTAGACGGCTGGTCTATGGCTGACTTTAGCCCGCACACGCATACGCATTTCCCGCTACGCATACACATATGCATACACATACACACTCATCTGGCAAGAGCCAGGAAGTCATAGAACTGAATCCTCGCGTGGCATTCGTCTGGTTTAGTCTACCCTGGTTGTGGGAAATGCAGTATAGATACTCGGGAGAGGAGTAATTTATTGAATGTGACAGGAACTTGAAGGATGGATTCTTACCACCCTTCTATTGTTAGAGCCTCTAGAAGACCCTGCACACTGCCATACATACACCGACGGACTATTTAAAGACGCTTCTTTGAAGCTTGGTTCCCCAATAACTGCTGGTCAGTTCTTCCCCCACTGCTCTACATCAACTCTTTGCTGGTCAAAAAACGTTGCACCTATAATATCCACAAAGCTCGATTTACTTTAACGTTGTCGTCACGTCCTTTCGTCTCTTCACTTATGCAAGACCACACTCGACCTTCTGAATCAAATATCTCGCCCCGTTCATATTCGACTCCTCGTCACTATGCGTCTCAACATTGTATTCATTTTCTTCGGTTTTGTCATGGCTGTCTGTGCGGTGCCCATGCCCAGTGAAAGTGGTAGTAAATCTGAAGTAAGCGTGTCCTATAGCACTTCTTTGGCTCATTTTACTTAAATATATATCTCTTTACTATCTCCTCTAGGGAGCCAGGAAACAACGCTGCTACTTCATCAACTGCCGCACTCGCTTCGTCGATAACGGCCAAATTCGTAACTGCGACTGCAAGTTCTTCCGAGGAACCCAAGCCTCAGACTGGCAGCAACGCCGAGAGTAGCAGCTCCGCTGATACTGGCATGAAAGAGATGGCGTTGCAATTTATGAGGAAGGCAGCGGCAGCCAAAAAGCTCAAATTGTCGAAAACCCTTACCATCTGAATGGGAAACCAGCGTTTGGTCGGGTCCGACAGCTACTGGGAAGTTTTCAATTACATTTGAGGCCCCGGCTTGTGGTAATGGGCCTTGTACGGCTAAGATCAATCCACCCAAAGTAAAAGAGGGGAAGCCGACAGGACAGGTCTTCATCTCGGGCTCAACGAAGCCGGCGTTCTCTGGGGTATGTTCTGTCTATTATGTTTTCTTTACAGCTGTTTCTGATCTTTCTTGGCAGTGATATTTCGTATTCGGATTCGTTGCGGAGGTTGTGAGAAGGAGAAATGAATATCATCATATTAATTAGTGCATCGTCTTCGAGCTTAAGTACATCGGCAAATAATGGGATAGCTTCGAGCACTATGCAATTTAAATGTAACATCCCAGTGGTTCAATTTACCTGTTCATCCGCCGTGCAACAGCAAAGGGTACTAGCTTTTTCGTGAAGGAGACGGCCGGCCTCACCTGGGCCGCATTTGTGGATGGCATAGTTGCTGTCTAACACATTACAATCTTGCATGTTCCACCGAAGGGCTTCAGTTCGAGCCTGGATCGGATCGTGTGCTGAGATCCGGGCTCTGTCTTTTTATTTTCTTACGTCTATCTGGAATTTTTGTTATTCTAACAAGAGTTGAAACGATGCATTTTTTCCATTGAGCAGGACTTTCCCGTCCTGATTCACCTATAGCACAATATACGGTTACCTAGCCCGTCGCTTCATCATCAAGATCTGTAGACTTTAACATCCACTTGAAACTTTGGAACAAATCGGAATCATCGGTCTGGAATTTCACTACGAAGCATCCGATTCCCCGCTCCCACCAGCTGTTCGTCCACTTCCTACTTTCTTCTCCTCCCTCGCAGCTTGCCTCCACCTCCGTTCCCTGATTAGAGTTTCCGTCACTTCCTTCCGACCAGATAAATGGATGGGTGCGTTAGCAGATGAGAGTGTCGACGACATTCTAATGGAAGCGTACTGCGCAGATGAGATAAACAAAAAGGAAACGAAAGAAACGAAGAGAGATAGCGCGATGTAAACACAAAACGAGCATATGAAGGACTCTAACCAACTAACCTGATCATCGCTCATGACTACCCGCGACTCCGTTAAAGAAGGAAAGATCGGTCCAAGCGGGGACCGGAGAGGACTATCAGTCGGGCTTGATGAGCAGCTAAGCGTGGATGGGGTTTCGTAGGGTTTCGATATGAATCGTAGCCTACAATTGGTGTTAGTAGAATAAAAAAAGGGTACTCACTCGCGTCGTCTTCTCTGACGATGGACTCTGACTCTGACTCGGGAATGAAACGGTGAAAAGTGGGAGATAAATTTGACAGACTGCCCTCGGGCCATACATATAGGATCGACTCTGACAACCGCGCATACTCTTGTACCGTCAGATGTCGTACAGCCAATCGAGAATGCTAAGTTACCAGTAGGTATTGAAATTAAAGTGTCAGGTCGAAGTTGGAATGTCTCCTCCCTGTCCAGCGCGTCCAGCTATCTCGGGAATTCACCGGGTGACATGCAAGACGTGATAATGACCAAAAGCTGCCCTCCTCAGCTTCAACGAGTTGCCCAGACTCGTTGGGTCAAAGCATGTACCGATTGAATCCCTCGAAGCCTTGGCAGCTATTGAGTTTGGCGACGGAAAGGGGAATAGTGGTTAAGGAAAAAAGGTTGTAGAAGAATTTGAATATTAATTAAAACATACAAAACGGAACACCTTGACCTATCCTTCTTGTCCAAACTCCTCCCTTCTCCAAGTCCAGATAGTGGAAGTAGCAATGACATCGAATAGTTTTGCCGTTTGTCAATAGGTGTAGTGGTTGGGGAGATATTGCCGTGGTAAGAGGAAGGAAGAAAAACGAAAGGGAAAGGGGAAGTGATGGTTGGAAATAAAGGTAAACGGTCCGGTCCGAGAAATGATGCTGAGAGTTTGATTGATGTTGTAAAGTCTGCAATTGCCGACGCGCGCAAAGTAAAGAGAGAAATAAAAGAAAAGAAAAGGAATAAACGTATCGTGGTTGTAGTAGTTTGAAAAATAAGGATAAGAGATAATAATAAAATGAAAGAATACCTATCAGGCTACCAGCAGGACAGGTAGTCCTACCACAGAGGGGGGTACTTTAGATTCTGTCCTTGGAATCCACTCGCATAGACTCCTCAGGAACAAGCACATCCAAGAAAGAAGCAGAATAAGAGGGAGCAACAGAAACACTGCGTGAAGCAGAAGGTAAAGTATTAGGGGCGCGTCCCAAATGCCATTGTTGAAAGAGAAGCATGAACCAGTCGGAGAACCAGAATTAAAATCAGAAAGAATTGCAGACGCACGATTAAGGGAATCCAAGTGCCAAACGTGGAAATTATCACGCACACATTCCACCAATGTTTTAGGTGTGAAATTGCCCAAATCAAAGTTGTCAACCACGGTGGGGAGCATAGCGTACACCTTCCATTCGAAATCCTCAATCTGCTCGCAAACCTCAAGACCTCTTCTTAGTAAACAACCCCCCATCACCTTGAACTGTTTGACCATGTTTCGAAACCATTCCTTTGTCATCGGACCTCTCTTCTCCCCATCTTCTCCAACCGCTGGAACATAACGAGCAGGAATAATATCAGAACGAATGCTGGGAACAATTTCTGACCAACGCAATTCCGGATCGCGAACATATAGAACCTTTCGAATGCCAGTTGTTGGATGTTTGAATGCATATCGCAAGGTCAGATCCACTGGGTATGTGGTGACTGTGCCAATCTCGTTGACGACTCCAAATACGCTAGAGACTTCCCTTCGCCAAATAAAGGGTTGCTTGTTACGATTTTGAGTGGCAAGATAGTTGGACCAAGGGTGAAAACCTGCTGAATCGTGTGAATTGGAGAGGCAAATACGCCGGGAAGAAGGTCAATGGAATGTCATGGAGAAGGAAGTGTTGTGAGGGAGAGTCTGGGAATCATAACCTTGAAATAAAGTGTCCATAATAGTAAACAGAAAATTGGGGAAATGAAGGATAAATTCAGAAATTGTACGTGTATAAGGTCCGAAAAGAAAGGGGTATAGGGGAAAGGAGAAATTGTCAGGAAAAACTCAGCTATAATCCTTCCGAATCTCTACCGCATGAGATCGGAAATACTCTGTGCTGCGCTCCAAGGTAAGATTGAGGCGAAAGGATATTCCTTGTACTTTTGACTCTATCTTCTGTCGAGGTTGAGGAATCTTCACCTTCAAAGTCTGATGTGTAGGACAGTAATAAAATAAACGGAGACGGTGAATATTGACGTGACCTGATAATATAGCTCCACTGAGCTCCTTCAGAACAAACACATCGCATTCCCTCTTCTCGTGGATGATATACAAACCCGAATAGGTCCAAAGCCCTTTGCCTCCCTTGATCTTGTCGATCTTCGACTCCCTCAACCATACATACATACCCTCTTCATAGTCGGAAAAATCACACCTGTAATGGACTCGTTTCGCCATATCTTTGATTGCGCGATGACGTGATTCCCAAACTTTATCAGTAGCTTCCCGTAATTTTGGATCATGTTGAGCCAGCTGCAAGGCTCAAATCACCAAGAGATCCTCGTGTGTGTGAACGGTATGCCAATCTAAAGTCTGCCAAGTTGCTTCTGTGAGGTCAAAGGAAAAAACTGTAGCTTGAATGATATATTCCATTCCGCCAATGCCAGTGGGCATCTTGATGGTATCTAGAGCAAAATGATGGAGAAATGGACTGTGCCACGACTCGTTATAAGGAAGAGTAGGATTGGACTTAGCTGCTTTTTGACATTCAATACATGATCAAACAAAGAATGTCACATCGTCGTGCATATTAGGCCAGTAGAAACGATCCACCAGATGCTTGTAGACCGCGTCTCGTCCTGGGTGACCACATTCGTTGTGCGTGTTGGACTTCCATCTGTTTAAGGAGTCCATCAAAATCTGGTAGCTCTTGAGTTAAACATGAAGAAGTATAGGAAGGGACCTCCAAATAGGAAGAACCCCAAGACTGCACAAATGGATTCGAAAAGTGAATGAATAACTCTTCAAAAAGGAACTTAGCTGAATATTGGCTAGTGTTGATATACCCATCTAAGAATTCTTCCGCATCCATATCATCGTAAGGTTGGTTGTTAGGTAAAGGTTTTCGGCGTGAAAGGCCATCCTCGAGCTTGAAGGACATAGCCGGAACATGGTTAGGCTCAAAATCAAAAAGCCGGATCCATGAAATCCACTGGAGAATTGACGCGTTTGGGACATCATCTACTGAACGGAGCATTTGAGCAATGGATTGTGCGTCATGATCCAGACAAAATAATACTCCCCAAATTCGGTGACGAAGCTCCTTGAAGGCTCGGAAAATGCCAAAGACTTCTGTCTTTGGTTGACCATAGTTCTGCTCCTGCTCGTTGAACGTGCATGAGCCATATAACGAAATCCGTTTCTGGTTGTCATGGATCTGGTAGAGTGACCAACCAGCTCCCATCCAAGATGCATCGCAACCAACTATAAGAAGGCCTTCATCAGAAGTCCAAGGAGAAGGTTTAATCAACTTAGCTAGAATGTAATCAACCTTGATTAGAACTGGTGTCCTTGTAATGCGATATTTTAGTTCTTTGAACACCTCCAAAGCCTCTGTGGAAAACTCGAAAGGTAGATCAGTGTCTCTGAGTAATAAAGTCATAGGCTTAGCTATTATGGCAAAACCTTTAATCCATTTCCATCCTCCGCCAGCAGTGCCTAGAAATCCGCGGACGTCTGTAGTGTCTGTGGAAACTGGCCAATCAAGTACCTTCTGTATAACACTTGCCTCAAGGATCCACCCCTCCAAGGATACAATGCTCCCTACAATCTTCAGCTTGAAAGAGGCAAGTACTGCTTTCTTGCCCGATGCAGTAATACCTCCCATAATCAAAGTTCCTAGAACTCATCAAGTTGATGAGCATATTCAAACACGAACCTTTGAATGCTAGCATTTTCAGGAATTGTTGCGTCACCATAATGTGATTCAGGCCCTTTGAGACCATAGTCATCCACAAAGTTGTCCGCTTGGTGGGGCAAGATTCAATGGAGGACATGTTTAACACATCGTTGGAATTCTTGAACACTGTTGGTAGCACCTTGAACCAACATCATTTGCTGTTTTGCTCTGGCCGCGGCAGGTGAATGAAACACTTGTAGAGGTCGAGAACGTATTCCCACATGCCCCACATTGAAACCTGAAAATAAATCAAAGAGCCCATACAGAGCATGTCCAAGAAAAGACTCAGCAAATTCATTGATGTTTGGAGGAAGACCGGAATCCCTAATCGTGACACTATTTAGTTTTTGTAGATCAACGACAATACGTACCGGGGGATCAGAGCCAGGCTTTTTGGCTACTGCAAACAAAGATGACCAATAACTTGAAGTTGTTGGTTCGAATTGTCCCGCAGCTTCGTTGTCCTGTATGATGTGAGACCCGGTGCATGAAACGGATCTCGGACCAACGTATCCCGAATGTCTCACACCTAGATGTAGGTGGAGACCAAATGCGACCACCCGGGGTAACCGTGCCATAAGGTGGGTCTGGACAGTAGTATGAGTGTTGTACGGAACAGTACAAGCCTCAGAGGTGCAAGGAACAGTTGATACGCCGATTTTTCGGCTAAGGCTAGAACTGCGCAGAACCAATAATCCTAGGTTCTGTTAGTAA
>ML769614.1:0-102025 GCA_009733575.1 Gymnopus androsaceus JB14
TCGAGCAAAATAGAGAATGGGATGAGGATGGCAGAGAAAATAGGGGTGTAGCGGTAGTTTGGCACAAATGAAGATACGGAATCGGAGTCATCTCCATCTCGCAGTGGGCCAGGAGGATATAGAAAGGATTTTAGCTGGAGAATCCATTTTGGTGGAGACCTTGGACGATAATGAAAGTCGATTGAAGCTGCTGAGAAGAGAGAGAGGCCGTGGATGAGCGTCGACGATGAAAGGACCTGTCGTTGGTCGTATCCTCTTGTTCCAATTCTTCATGATGTTCCAATTCTTCATCATGATCCTCCATAACCTCGTCGTGATCCTCGTCGTGATCCTCGATGACTTCATCCTCTTCGTTCTCTTCTTCTAAATCCAGTTCGGTATCATCGAGCTCGTCCTGCGAAGAGCCATGCTCATGCTCCTCAGTGAGCACATCTGGGCCCTTCTCTATATCCTTTTTCCCTTCCGGATCTCGGCGACGAAACTGTGCGCCAAGAGAGAAATTATTGAAAAAGCGAGACATTAAAAGCGAACATAGGATGTGTGATAGTTTCAGGTCAAGCAGTGGAGGTAAGAATGGGGCTCATGGGGCTCGTCCAATGAAATACGGTCGATACTTATAATAATAGCTGTTGATATTATTATTGTCAATGAAGAGGCGTATGATGACGGAGGCCGATGAAGATCTATGTGAATGACCTTCCTTTTTTGACATCGGCTAGATTACGCTTAAACACCACTGCTTAACCCGCGTTCCCTACAGTCCGATTCCATTCCGCATGAGTTGGTCTCCCAAGAGATTCGCGAGGATGCAACAACTAACAATCGAAAGAACAACCCACGGGCTTCAAGTTGCTTGAATTTGCAAGGCTGCTACAGAAAAGGCCGCATTCTGGCAGACTCCAACGCCTCATTGTTATCAGCAGATCATACGGACCATACATAGTGTAGCCTTGGTCACTTACCCACAGCTGCCAGCTACCAACTAACTCCAACTGCATAGTTGAAGCTCCGGCGCGTTTGAGATCCTCGGGAGAAGCATCGGCATCGACCAAGGACGACCAAGGACGACCAAGGAGTGCAGAGACGGAGAGGATGTCGAAAGTTCAATGAAGACTCGATGAAGGTGCGTCTTGGCATGCAATGGCCCAGACTGACGCAGTATTCGTAGTGAGTCTTCGAGCCAGTGGCTTTCACACACCTTTCTTTCGAGACTAGCTCAGGGACCGTGCCATGGCTTGTTTTTCCCGTCAACATCTCTCTGCATCTCAAGTTGCCGTCAAACTTTATGCATGCCGGAATTAGTACGACCCTCCGCGTTGATTTGGATAGATGGGCACGCGTTTTGCGCGCGACGTTCTGCTTGTTCCAATTGAGCCTGACCAATACACCTGTAGTAAAGTATTGAATGTCTTATCGCCCGCTTCCATCGTTAACCGTCCAATCAGATCTCTGTCTCACTGCGGTCGTGTGCGCATTGGCCAGTCGACTTGGGACGGTGGTCTTGGGATCTCTTTCGTTACTTGACTTGAATAGATTACTCATTGTCTACGTCGTGTAGGCGTGAAACCTCTCCGCAAGATTGATTTGTGAATTTTCCAAAGCATTTTACGGGTATTAATGATGGCTGAGAACTCAGGAGCTAATACGTCGCAAATCAAGCTCATTAACACTATGGCCCCGCGGTAGGCGCATGCATCTATCAAAAATTCAAGGACGGCGCACAAGCTCGTCGACCAAAGAATTTGGGGTAGTAAACACTATTTGCCGGGATAACGGACTCTCATTTTATTTATTCCCTGGGCCTTTCTGAATAGCAGAATACCGTTCGATGGTAACTGTCAATGAATCGGAATTTGATTTCAGAGTGGCATTTAGCCGGCTTGAATTCGAAGGCCCTCACCATTCACAGTCCGTGACGGGTTCAATTGTCGTATCTCATAAGACATGACCCAAATGTTCTCCTCCGTTCATTCTACTGGTCAGAAGTTAACCCTGATGGTTTGCTCACTACTGACGTGATAATTCCATGTTCCGTTTCAATTTCATTTCCTTCATCGTTCTTCTTGATGCTCATTGTACACTAATGACTTTTGCTGTACGACTGGCAATGAAACAGAGCGGCTTTATGCTGGGATCCAGACCTCAAATTTAACCCGTTGATTAACTTATTTACTGCGTTTCCTTCCTCCCCAGAATGTTGATAAATATGTAATGTGGGTGAAAGACTCTTCCGCAGATACCGTTACTGCTTAAGACAAGAAAATCACTTTCGGTTCGTGATATAAAACTCGCAAATACAACTAACCTACTCACTTCAATGCACATTACGCTCGGAAAGAAACTAGAGCAGCCAGTAGGGTTCAACGACGATCGTTTTATCTAATGGCCGGAAAGTAGCCAACGACCGATAGAAAGGAGCCGGAGAGAAGTCAAGGCTCAAGCTCGTGAACGAGTCGGCTCTAGTTTCCTTACCAGCTTGGAGCACACTGTAGGAGCTAAGAAGCCTATCATCATCCAGAGGAAGGAGGGGAGGGTTTCCCGTCCAAGAGCGTCCCTCTAGCGACAAAGGAGTCGATAAGTTACTTTAGCTGAGATACTTACTCTGATTTATGAAGTCTCTACAGTGATAGCCACAAGGAAAACTCCCTTGTCACCATCATTGGCAAGATTGTGGAATCTATCGAAGCTTATCGACTGGGGCTTCCCGAGGATATGATAGATTACTTACTATGTCAACAAAAAAGATCACAAGTTTCGGTGCTCGTCTTCGATTATATTTAGCATAGCTAACAATAGCTATAGACTAGAAAAAAATATTGTGAAGAAAAAAAAGAACGGACGCTTCCGAAGACTAATGCACGAAGATTAATACACGGTAAACTCACTGGATCTTCAACTTCATAGAAATGCTTGCGCGACTTGCGCTGGTCCAATGCCTCCCACCGTCTGTCTCTCCATCCCAGAACACACACTCCACTAGCCTACCTTCTGCTAGAAAGCCACAGATCTCCGATCCAGATTCCTCGAGCTTTTCCGTGTTGCGAGCAGGGATGGGCTGCGGGTTCTTGGTTCTCTCAGATGCAAAGGCACTTCTCTGGCTCGAACGTTTGAATTTTAATCAGTCTCTCATCCCATTCGTAGGCAGATTTGTGCTCTGAGGTGACACGCCATTGTACCGCATGCCCGGGCTCACAGATGGTCTATTGGAGGTGACGGTACTGTGTTCTTGCCTTTTTTAAATTTCTTCTATATGCTACGGTTTTTTTTTTTCTCTGCTTCCTACAATCCATCCAACTTATGCTACTGCTTGCTGTTTACAAAGGCTAGTTAAGAACAGGAGTGTTGCATAGAAGGTTAGGCGCTCAAGGTTAAAGCGTCATCTACGATACTCCTAGGACTTTAGAGTATTAGAACGAACCAGCTGCCACTTTGCAGCACAACAGTATAAATCCTTATAGTACCGTAAATCGAGTAATTACATAGTCTGAGATACGGTACAAGGGGTTCGGAATCAACGAAGAAAATCCACTCGGAAAGCGATATAGTATCTCAGTCTTCTTCCCTGAAGACAGCGCCCTCACCCAACCCAAAGCCTTCCTCCTCGCTATCATCATCCAGTTCAAACTGGAAATCATCCTCAATCTCCTCATTCTTCCTTGTAATAAGTGCCTTCAATCTCGCAAGCGTGTCTTCCGCCTCCACTGCTGCTTGATGGCGCATCTGCGCATCATACCTATGTTTCTCGCCTCCCATGGGATTAACCAGTCCCGCTGGATCCCAATGGAATTTCTTTCCCTCGCCATCCTCCACCACGATGTACGTAGTTGAGGAAACCCCGCCATAGGGGATCTAGGGAGAGTACTGTAGGGTTCCCAACAACGATAAGTAACGCTTGGGCTCGAGTAACCGCGACTGTGTTGAGCGAGGTCAGCGACATGATAAGACGCATAAGGAGACATAACATACCATTAAACCGATGCGGACTCGCTACGAATCCCAACATTCGAGTGATATCCGCGGTAATAAAGTCTGTGCTGCTCCTCACGGTTGATATAATCACAATCCGGCGTTCCTTTTATGTATACGAATCAGCGAGAGTAGAAAGGTAGCTTCCTGTACACACTTGTCCTTGGAAATTCCTCCACACTGCCCACTTTGATGTCCCGCGTTTTGGGATCGCGGTAGAGTAGATTTAAAATCTTGATCCTCTGAGCATGGTAGGGAGTGATGACTGCAATATGCTCTGCACCTAAGTAGAAATGTGGCTTAGATTAGCCTTTCGATGAAGGAAGTTACACGTACGGATACCATTCTTTTTATCAGAAACTAATGAATTGCAGTACTTTTTAACAAGAGTTGCTTCTTCAATGTTGAAGAATGACGGAGACGCCGCTTCGCGCTGGTCCTTTCCTACAATGCTATGGAAGATAAGCGGGAACCTTTTTGTTGGAAGTTCATCTGAGGTTTCAAGGCTCCGTATCAACGCTTTGGGACCGCAATATTGCAGTTCGCGGTTGTAAAAGTGCTCGTTGGAAAAGCCAAGAATAGCTGGATGAGATCGGAAGTTTCGAACAAGTTTGATGATCCTATATAGAAACAAGTGGAGGAGTTAGATGATGAGCGTCGACATGAGCAGACAAAAGAAAAAGACTTGCGTCACTCCGCGACCTCCAGCGGCGGCGTTATCTTTCAAGCTATAGACATCTCTATCCATGATTCTCGCCAGATAGCTAGTTTTTAATCCTAATGCTGACGCTAAGGCTGAGTGCACAATTGGGCCCAGCTGCTTGTTGTCTCCAGCCACAATGACGTTCGTCTTATCGTCTGCCAGTGTCTTCAAAGGTGTCATCACTGTTGGCTCCATTGCCTGTCCAGCCTAGCAAAGGAGTCAGTAGTTGATCATTCAACAACAGCCGTAACACACACCTCGTCGACAAAAATGTGACTGTAGAAACCTCGCTCGATTCCGAGACTGGCAGGGACACCAGCAGTGATACACGTTGAGACCACTACACGGTATTTGCGAAGGTCTTGTACAGACGGCATTGCGAATATTTCATTGCCATTGATGATCGAGAAGGCGCGCAAAGACTTTGGTAGATCAGCGAGTTTGCGAGTAATTGAATTGAGCCGAAGAACGACAGAGGTTCCGAGAACCGAAAGCCTCTGAGCAATGAGGTCGGCAGCAGAGTTGCTTGGTGCGCAGACAAGAATACGTGTTGTCTCGCTATGTGCAAGAAGTTGTCGCATGGCTTCGACAATGGTAACGGTCTTGCCTGTTCCAGGTCTACAAGCATATAATTAGCTTTGAGGGAGGAAAGAGAAGCTTCAACGCACGGCCCAAATACCACAAAAGGTGGGCTTCCTGGAGGCAAGTTCACGATTGCAGCCACACACTCCAGCTGTTCTGGGTCTTCTCCGATCTGGCGATTGATAGGTACGATATCATTCATTAGGGCGTGTGTGACTCTTTGCATGTTTCTAACATGTTCCAGTCCAGGGAATAAAAGTCGAGTCGGATTGTTGGTATTGGTTATTGCTGCATGCATTCGTCGAAAAGAAAGTCGGTTTAGTACAAAGCGGATATCAAAAGAGTTGCCCCGGTAGGTACTGAAAGTATCGTCAAAGCGCAGGCTGACGTAGCTTTCAAATACTTGGTGAACACGACCTTGGAACCACGTTTTATCCGTAGCCTGGGTCTGGCGAACTAGGATAAAATCTCCTACAAGGACGGAAGGTCTTCCTTCAGCGAGACCTTCAACTTGAAGGCTGAAAAACAATGTGGTTATAGAACTGTAAACAGGAGGACAGAGAAAGAGAACGTACTTGTAACGAGGATGACTTGGCTTGAGTAAAACTTCATCCATAGCGTATGCATCAAGATCCTGTCTAGATTGAATTGTCAACAAGAGATTCAGTATAGCGCACAAAGCACTCACTTCATCTGTTCCTCCTCGAGATACAATAGCAGTTGGAAGTGTGAGCCATACGTCCTTGCCGTGAAATTGGGAGGCAAGAGTTCTTTTACCAACGCAAGCGTTTCTTTCCGAGATTTTGCATCACGTTTATACAAGGTGTCCGTTATCTTACGTGGCATGTCAAACTTGGGAAGCATGGCGATCCATTTCGTCTTTGTCCACGACGGGGGCCTCAAGGAGCGCCTGATAGGCCCATCGATCCGAAGAGGTATACGTTTCCGCCGCGTGTATGGAGCTGAAGCCTGCAGCTGTGCGTGGTCATTCCTGTCACCGACCGTAGCGAGAAGGCGGCGATGAATGACAAAACGGACTCTTTCAGTCCGGTCCCAGAAAACGAGCTCGAGCGTGTCTTCGTAGCGGCCAGGGTATGAAGGCTGGAAGAAGACACGCAGAGTACGTGGGCGGCCAGGATTAATCCGTCGAGAACCAAAAAATTGGGCTGAGAACCTAGATTAAGACCATTTCATCATCTATATTGTTCGAGATTTGGAAGACTCACCTGTCTCCATACTCGTCATTTCTGTTGGAAGAAAGCAAGCGAAATTCCGCCAGGAAGACAGAAGGAGGAGATAGTTCGCTTTCCCTAGAAATATTGAGTATTACAACTGGTGTTTCCGATTCTGATACAATCCAAAGTCTACGGCTGTAAGCCCGTCAACAGTAATTCCACGTTTGTTGCGCTGAGCCTCCTGGAGGGCAGAGTCCAGACGTTCCTGCAGATCATGAGCAACCAGATGTTCTCGAAATTGCCAGTGTGCAATGTCTTTTCTGCAATGAGGGCAACGAGTGGAAGAGGAATTGGATGTTGGTGAAAGTTCAGCTTCCTCTATGACTGGAAAAACTCCTTCAGCCAGTGGAGAACGTTTCACTTTCGCCTGTGCTCCAGAATGCGATTGTCTGGGTGCAGCATCCTCTCTGATTGGAAAAGGTTTGCGAACTCGTCGAGGTTTCCCGCCAGCCAGTGCTTTGGAATGTCGCTTACCATTGACATGGCTCGCATAGTCAAACTGTTGAAGGGCCAGGCCGCAACTGCATTTCACGATGGCCATTGTGGTCAGAGTCAACCGGCCTCAAGGCGTTAGCCTTGAATGAAATTTGCCGCTCGTATAAGTACTAAATTAGAATATCAAAACGGAATACAGGGCGGACGTTCCGAGAGTCGGATGTGAAATTACGTCTATCACCCGATCCAAGTCATTGTCAGATCCAAGTCAACTTCATTAACAGGAATACTGCTACAAATACAAGTACAAAAAGCACTAGAATGAAACGGCCAAACCCTCTTTCCCAATCTCTTCCAAGCTCTTCCGCAGCCCGTCAAAGAGCGCCCCAGTCGCCCTCTTCAATCCCAATCTCCGGAGGCATGCTACCTCGCCTCGCGTATTTCCATCACCTAATACGGGAAAAGTGGGGGACGCAGGCTTCCATCTAGACCGAACAAAATCCAAAAGTACATCATCCCTACACGTCGGCTGTACATTCAGCACAAGATCAACCAGAGAAGGAAGAAGAATAGTTTCAGAGGTATCATCCGCTACCGGCCCATCACCATCCGCCATCGTAGCATCCACGGAGGGCTCTGCACCAATCTGCGTCGCACTATCTTTATCACTTTCGGGAGCGACACTTTCAACAACGCTGGTGACTGTTAACTTGCGAAGGAGGCTATCGGTAACCATCGATGAGTTGCCGAATTCGCAAAGTTCGAGATGGGTAACGTTTGGGACGCAGGGCAAAATAGCAAGCACCTGATCGTCTGTCAGGGTTATGCCGATAGATAGGTGTGTCAGTGGGCATGAACTTCGCTTGAGCATAGACAAGATGGGTGCGTCGTTGTATGGTAGAAAGAAGGATCCATCGAGAAGCTTAAGCGAAGTAAGACGTGGCATGGTCATGTTCTCGAAAAAGTCATCCTCCACTTCATGTGTACTCTTGTAATAATCCACTTGCAGCTCTCGTACATCAGAAGTAAGCTGAGGTAAAAGGCCATCGGAAGAGCGACACTGACAAAGAGTGATTTGTTGCACGTTCGGGCTGTTTTGAATGAGATGGAAGATGCGGGTAGCTGGGAGGTTTGTAAGTTTCAGCACCTGAATCGAAGGACGAGGGTAGAGTAGATTCAAGTTAAACCCATTGAGAGTGACGGAGCGAAGTTTGGCACAACCGACGGGAAGTTCTGAATCCCTGGGGTCATCATCGGGGCCAAGTCCAACGCGAAGGGAAATGAGCTGAGGAAGATCGGTATCTTTCATACTAAGGGTATGAAAGACCTCCTTGCCCATACGCTTATGAGGAAGGTAAAACTCCACAGAACGCCAGCGGTGCGAGTGTCTCATGAACAACTCGAGGTCCTCTTCAGTGATATGGCTGCAAAGCACTTTGAAATCAAGTGGATTAGCTTTTGAAGCGTCAATAAAGCGTAAAAGCCGATAGGACGCATTGCCATTCAATGAGTGCTGGAACGATATGGAGGACCAGAGAGAGGGCATGGATTTGACCAGGGTCTTCCATCTGAAACATACTTGGGTCAATGTCACGGTTGGAATAAATGGAACCTTGGCCGAAAGATCGTTGGTGCCCACATCACTACAGCACAGATATGTGAATATCTCTCCCAGTATCTCTGGAGGGATTTTCCGAATCGGGGATACGACGTAGGTGAGATCACCGATATAGGTTGCAAGCGTTTTTTGTTTGTTCATTATAATCGTAGCGGTAGCGCGCAAATGGTCCAATTCTTTATTATAACGAACCATGTCCTCCTGAGCCTCTTCGATGAGTCTGGAAATAAAAGCGGATTCGTCGTCGCTGGGAACAAAGCCCGTGCGGAAGGTGTTAAGGTTTTCGAAAGATGAAACCCGAAGTTTCAATTTCAACGAGTACCCACAACGGTCGCATAGCCGCGTAGTCGTTGTGGCTGGAATAGGCTCATTTGAATCGCTTCTGGATCCAATAACCATAACTGGGACTGTGAAATTAAACATGAGATCTTGAGAGCTAATGGCAAGTAGATAGACAAACTTGAAGTTGATGAAATCTGAATTCCGATGAAGTAGAAGACAAAGACCGATGAAGTAGAAGATAAAGAGCAACTCAGCAAGAGGCTCGGATTTGGCAAGACCCCCGTGAGATGATGGAAAGTGGCAATCCTTGCGTTTAGTCCCTACCTTGTTTCCGCTGTCAAATGCTTTCTAACTGAGATTTCGGGGATGTAATTCTACAAAAATATATACCAAGTCATAACACGCCGATGACACTGCCACCTCAGTCGCGCGTCATTAGACTACGTAGCTTTGGCCTCTGTCGATCCACTCCCAGTAGTACTATAAGCCATTGACGACCCACTTTATGGCTCACTTTCAAAATCGCTCGGAATATCGGAACGAAAAGAATGTCAAAGAAGGTCGTAGAACAATGCGTGACATCTATTTAAGTAGTACTTACTTATCGTTCATTCTGCTGTCGTTCCCCTATCCTCCAGAATCAAATTTTATGTGAGCTGCATTACTCTTCTGTTATTTAGTTTGCTGATAATAATTACAGAAAAGCTTCATGGTATCTTTGTGATTGCCTTCAGCTCAGTGATGTTCGTTCCATCTGTACGCAACAGTTCTTTTTAACTTATTTAATAGCGCTAATGATTTGCAGGCTACTTCAATCTCATCCAAGTATGTACCAACTACCAATATCAGTGGAATATTGCCGGACCTCGTCATCAAGTCCAGCGATTCCATCCTTTTTCACGTCCACACCAAGGTGCTCAACTCTATCTCTTCTAACCATTTTGGAGGTTATGGAACGCCCTCGCACTCAGCGGTCACTGCGCTAGAAGATTCCAAAATTCTCACCATTGTATTGGACATTATTTATCGAAATCCTAACGCTGCAATCGATTTTGCTCCTCCATTCCCTTTTGACCAGCTCGCATCAGCAATCAGTCGTTTGCCTGTCTATGGTGTGGATCCTCAGGTGCAATTAGATTCGAATGCTTCGAATGCTGCCACTGCACATCCTATTTACCGAGCTCTACTAGCACACGCTACTCCTCACGCACTAGAACTATACATACTTGCTGCCCAGCACAAAATGGAATCCCTTGCAGTTGCAGCCTCCACTTACCTTGTTGGTTTTCATATTGCAGATCTCAATGATGAACAGGCAGAGGCTATGGGACCCCGGTACTTGCGCAGATTGATTTTAATGCAAAGTCGACGAGAGAGCATGTTGAAGAG
This sequence comes from Gymnopus androsaceus JB14, assembly GCA_009733575.1. NCBI lineage: Eukaryota > Fungi > Basidiomycota > Agaricomycetes > Agaricales > Omphalotaceae > Gymnopus > Gymnopus androsaceus. The sequence continues at coordinate 10,211 of ML769614.1, forward strand.
GGTGATTACACCCGCACGTCTTGAATCTTTGGTTTCTAAATGTCATGATGATTTCTCAGATTCTACTTCAACCACCGTACCCACATCCTTCGACGCCTGACTGTGATGTTCTCGACCAGAAGATGCTTACAAAAGCTTGGACACTCTGCGCTGCATACTTTGTCTGGGACATCCGAGCTGGTGTGTATCCTATTGCATTCACGGGGACCATTGCCTTTCTTCCCTTTGTGACACCATATATTAGACTTGCCTTCAGCTGCGCTGGAAAACCTCCTTGGTCCTCTAGCTGGTCATGTCTCGTGCGAGCTATGCAAACGCTTGATTAGAGAGCAAGTCACCAAGATTGTTGGCGAATGGGAAGCTGTAAAGGTACGTTGATCACTCTCTACACAACAGAAGGTCAACGGTATTGGCAGGGCACTATCTAAAACACTACATGTTAAGATTGAGATTCTTACTACATATTAAGATTGATATTCTTCTTACTACGTATACCAACTTTCGTTTCTGGTCTCACTGTTGACAGGTACCCAGCTTGTAAAATTGTTTTACTCCATACATACTCTTTGCAGTGTACAATAACTCAGGCATTATACATAAACAACTTTCGTTTCTGGTCTCACTGGTTGACAGTACCATCTTGTAATATTGTTTTACTCCATACATACTCTTTGCAGTGTACAATAACTCAAGCATTATACATAAATCAACAACTTTGCGCCATCCATCTACCTCCTCTGCATTGCGGCCAATTGAGCAGTCATTCCCACTGTAGCTTGCCACCAAAAGATCATGCCTATTGAACCAATAATCAGTTTCCTTCACACACATGAATAATTTCATCTCTTAGTACTCACCCAATCCCACAATCCCGTGCGCCGTCCCCCACAAAATCTCTGGCGTCACCTTGTTCTCCTCCGCAAATGCACCAAAGCTATGCGGGATGAACCTAGGCGCCTGAAAAAGCACGGTGCTCACAATACTGTGATACACGCAAAGCCCAATTGCTAAGGCTCTCTTCGCTGGGAGGAAGTCCGGCAGGGAGTAGGCAAGTAGAGCAGTTAGACTGGTACCGAATACCAGGGAGGCGTAGAGCTTGAGCACCACGAGGGATGTGTTGTTTAACTGGATGAATGGAAGGGAGCCAGGAGCCAGGAGACCTTGGACGGCGATAGGTGTTTCTAGTGCGATGTGCAGTAGAAATATAACAGCGCTGTTACAGGGTTTCTTTGTTGAGTATTAGGATAAACTGGTTTGGATAGGCACTTACAGAGGGCTACGCATAGCAGCAGCTGGGGGTTGCGCTGACATTTTGGATGAAGTGGTGGTGGTTTGGAACCAAAATGCCTTATCGCGGTTATGTAACTTGTTGATTGTTCCTTGTCTCTTGCTTGTCCCTCCCGCTCAGCGCTCCACTTCGGGAGTCGTGACTGAGTAATACATAATAATGCCCAAGTAAGAATTATTTTGAATCGCTATGCATGTACATATATACCAGTAGCTATCGAGAATAGGTAGCCGTAACCGTAACACAACAAGAAGAGTAGTTCGTAGTTTACGTTTAAGGTCCTCGTCCCACGACCTCTCCGTGCCTTTCCAGCTCGCCTCTTAGCCCTCTTCGATGTAAACCCATCGTCCATATCAACATCTCCATCCATACGATCCTCACCATCCCTCACCATCTCATCCCGGTCTCTCTTCGCAGGAACAACGCGATCACGCAGCGCAGGAGAACTACCCGGATGGTCATCACTTGGACTGGGGTTGATAGAAAGCCTATCAAGTAGCGAGCCTCCACGTCGGTTAGAAGATGATGGTTGATCGTATGGTCCTTTGTGATCACGTCGATGGTGAGGAGGGTCAACATCCATTTCTGAGGCATCGGAAGGTCGACGAGGGTTAGGTTTCCCGTTATCATTCCGGTCAGGAGGACGACGCTGTCCACCACGAATATCCACAGGAGAATCTGACCGTCCGTTACGTGGCCAATCGCGAGAAGGGGAGGGACCACGGTCGCGATGACTGGGAGCACCGCGCGGTTGTCGGTCGAATCCAGGAGAAGGAGCACGCAAAACAGGTTTTGGGGGTAGACCGATGCGATGGAGGCAGAGACGAGAGCGGCGGAGAGGAAATAGGCGGGCCATTGATGTTACGAGGAGGAAGAGGCCTATCTCGCCGACTTCGGTCGTAACTACCAGGACCATCTCGAGGATGATCTCCGTTCAGAGGCTCAGGAGTTCTGCCGCGCTTAGAGCGTCCACGGTCCGAGTTTTGTTCCCACTTGGGTGAAGTTGAGTCCCGAGAGGGTGGCGGAGGTGTGGGTTCTCCGTTGGCGGTATACAGGGGAAGGAGGCATACTGTCATTCCGAGAACGATGCACTGGCGGGGAAATCACCTAGAAAAACGAATACCATGAGTGGATTGAAACAATATCTGATGATGAATCAACTTACTGGGGGAGTAGGAGCGCGTCCACGTCCACTTTCACGACCGGATGGTTCATCTCGTCCCTACAAAATAAAACAAAAGTCAACCCAAAGCAAAATTTTACATGGATCATCACCCTTACCATCGAACCAGAGTGCGCATCGTTTCCATTTCGCGGATGTCGCCTATCATTCGCCGCTCCGTTTCGAGGCATTGGGTTCCTTGGTTCCTATACTCCGAATTAGCATTCAGCCAGGCCATTGAAAGATAGAACAAACCTCGTTTACTTTACCAGACTCTGCTGCTGCATATCGATTATTCGTCACGGGAATCATGTTCGCGCTGCTTAGAGGCATTCTGGAAGTAGGATTACTCGTCGACCTAGCAGGTCCATTCGGTATACCGTCAGCACCAATACGATTGCCCACTGGCACACTGTTCGTTCCAGATAAAAGCGGTGGTCCGCGTCCTCTAGCGCCCCGTCCGCCCCGTCCCTGACATAACCAGAGGCATTTAAGCACTTGATATCAATAATAGGCAGAAGAAAAAACACGCACTCGAGGGCCAGTCATTTCATCTTTCCGGGGACGGTCAGGATGGTGTTGGAACTGGGGTCCATTATCACGATGATCAACCCCACCATCTCGTCCAGGAAAACGCGGAGCACTAAGAGCCGTGTCCATAGCTCTGGGAGCTTTGGGAAGCTGGCTAACATCGTTCTCAATTACCATCGGCTCCCTATCAGCATACATTCCTGACCCCGGTCGTATAACCGTGTCCACAATGGTCCTAGAGGAAAGTGAAGATGAATCATCAGCAGATCTCGCACTGCCAGGCCCGTCCTCTCTACGTTCTTTGAGGCCCCGATCGTCCGTTTGGCGTGCTGGCGGAGACTGGTTGCGAGGGCGCAAAGAAGAAGAGGAGGAAGAAGGAATTGAATCATCGTTTTTAATCGGAGCAGGCTTTGACGGTCTTTGGTGAGGCGGAAGATCGCGAGCCAGGGTTGAAGGTTGCTGTCGGGCAGGAGGCGAAGGGGGCGAAGGGGGCGAAGCTTGCTCTTGAACTGGCGGTACAGGTAAATCTGGTAATTTGCCGTTTCTTGACATTTCGCGGAAACGTGTGGATTGTGAGGGTAAAGGCGCTCTTTTTCGACCTAAGGGTACGTACAATCATCAGCGAAGAACTTGCCTGTAAAATCAAGCAAACACCTACGTGGCTGGGATTCAGGGGATGTATCAGGTTGACTTGGTTGGCCCGAGTCGTACATGTCTACAGGGGGAGCATTACCAGCGGGTCGTTCTTGTGAGGGGCGTCCTGTAGATTTTTCGTCGTGAGAAGGGGCTAGCAGCTCATCCGGGACCCAATCATCGTGATCGCTAGCCAGGATAGTTGGCCGAGGAGGAGTCCCAAACCGAGTCGGGCGGCCCCGCTTTGTTGTATTACTGCTGCTGGAACGTTGCTCGCGGGAGTGGGGTGAGGGAGACCTATGTTCTAAGGAGACGAAAAGGGATACATGGAATGGACAGGACAGTTGTTACAGGCGGATGCAAGGGGTAAAAAAAAAGAAACAGAAGTCCATGATGAGCGTCCTTGAGTCGAGTAAAGAAGATGAGGAAAGGGGGAGCCGATATCAAGAGGAGATCTGCAGCGCAACTGGACCAGAACAAAAGACACATTGTCTTTGTTGGTAAATGGCGCGAATTGTGCCACAGCTCTGCAGTAGCAGAAGCAGGCACAACGGAACAGATGTGATAGGATGAGGCTGATCAACGTACTATGATTGGAGCTATGAGTTTGTGATTCACGCAGGTCTTGCTCTCGGTCTTCCCGAGCCCCACGTCTGCTATGAGTGGAATTCCTAGATATCGATCGTTCACGTTCAGAGCGCGATTTTCCTTCGTCAATTTCTTGCGGTCGCTGACGTTGATAATGTCGGGAGTCCTTCGGTGAAGAGGGAGACCAATGGCGGTCGGAATCACCGTTTTCTGAAAAATGCAGTGCATCTCTGTCTCTGTCTCTGTTAGCATGTCGAGAATCCTTCGCGGACGCAGACTGAGAAGGTCGTCCATGCCTTCCAGAGTCTCTACTGCGTAAAGCTCCTGGTGAAGGTGAACGAGGGCGATGCTTGGAATACGGAGAAGAATCTCTGCCTGGGCTACGACGATAGCCCGGGCCTGGAGAAGCAAACCGATTGCTGCGCTCGTAAGCATCATCCGGAGATGTATCGCCTTCACCAGGACGATAACGCCTATCATCGAAGGAAAGGCTGCGTTTGCTTGACAAAGAGGGTCTCGCTGAATCACCATGATGTTCGCGAGTTGGTTGGTGAGAAGACTATGTGAGAAAAGACGTATGGTCAGATCCCGATGCAACACAAGGATAAGGACAAAGGGAAGGATGGGGGCAGGGACTGATGTTCATAGGAGGACATCAGGATATAGGTGGCCTTTTGAATGATGTGTGGGGGCGGAGGAAAGGTGCTCACGGGGCGTTCCCAAGTCGACTGGTGAGTCCGATTGTTGTAGTAGTACACCTGTTTTGTACTTTGAGAATGGCGTACCTCCCAATTGGGTGGTAAGGGCGGTTCAGAGCTTTTGCTACTACCGCCTCCGTTTTTACCTTTGCCTGAGCCAGACTCGCGTGTCGCCATCGCAGTCGCTTCGGTCAGAGACGAATTGGACGGCGGCATGGGAGGGACAGCAGAAACGATAGGTTTTGGCGGTAAACCATGGATCATCTGTACAGAAGGAGATGGGTTTTGACTTGGAGCGGTGAGAGCGGTTCTGATTCTGATTCTGCGCATTTGGAGAAGCAATGGGAGTAGAATCATGAGGCTTCAATGAGCCTTCGCGCTGCAAAGGAGTCGAAGGTTTTGGCGTAACGGGTCTTGATGCACCATTCGCATCCTGCAGAGAAAGAAGAGAAGTACGATTACTGGGTGCAGAGCTTGTCGAAGCAGGAGGCGCTGCATTTTCGTTCTCGTCTCCAGAATCAGAGCCTAAAGAGACCCCATCTGCGTCGTCTACAGGTCCCGCGGTCTGTTCCTCATCTTCTTCCCAATCCAATACTTCGTTTTCTTCGTCCATGAGAGTTGGGTTAATGAGAATTAGGAGAAGAAAGACAAGGCGAGAAATTATGGCATTGCTTCTTTAGCGGTGACTGAAATTTTCAGGGCTCCGACAAGCGCGCGCTTGAGCAGTCTAGATCTGTATAGGTCGCATCTACTTATAATAATGGCGTATTTATGGGCCAAAGTACACGGCCAGTACATATTTAGCTACATTGAATCCCAGAAGGGAAATGATGTACGCGGTAAAAAGAGGGAGAAGTGGGGAAAGCAACAACTCGGAACGTATGAGGAACGGTAGAGCTTGGATAGGTTTCAGTAAGAGCATGAATATACAAAATAATATCTCACCATTGAGCCCAAGATATACGCCGTATACATATTGCGCAAATCTGCAAGAAAGGAAACGTCAGCTCAACCTCGATGGCCAAGTTGAATCAAAATGCATACCCAGCAAGATAGAGGGTATTCCCCAAAAAGAGACATACCCAGTTCTCTTTGAGAACGACGGGCAGGATGAATAGTTGTGCAACATAGAGTGTGAGGAAGAAGGGAAAGAATGCGTTTGTGTGTACGTCAAATGCATAAGCCCATTCAACAGACGAGTCCGCAGGTGAGGAATGTGAAGGCGGCGCCACAAGGAGACGATTGGAAACAAGCCTGAAGAAAGGTAAACAATGAATCGGAAAAAGACTAGAGCACGCACCATAACAGTGTTGCTACTACAATTCCTGTTAAAAGATAAGTCCCGTAGAATCATGAACAGGATGAGCTCTAAAGCTTGCCGGGCAGTATATGAATATGCAAAGGACCACGCGAGACCAGCGACTGCATGCGCGCAGTCAGTTGGATGAATATCAAAGGAATATCGGTACAAACCAAAGAGACACGCTGCTATGAGGATAATAATGGCTGGGTCATCTCGGGCCCAGGTATTTTTGGTCTCTACAAATGATGTTTTGAGTATGATTCCAGGGCTTTTATCTGAACTAACGTTTGTGAAAATAGACGTTCCGATACCTTGAGATTGTTCAGTTGAATCAACCTGGCGCATCCGCAAGAACACTCACACTCACACTCTCCGTGGCGCTAGACATAAGTAGCCGAGCTGCCAAATAGCTTGTTCAAAATCCTAATGGAAAAGACCAGAAAATGAGGATTGAACGTCGTTTCAGAGCGAGCAGCCTCACCATTTGGTTAAAACGGTGCAACCTCCGGAAAATTAACGGAAGACGTTGGGATATGGGTGCGGGAGAGCGAACTTGGTTGCCCGAGTAGGGAAGATCCATGCTGGCATCAATGTTGACCTTGAGATGTCGACGGTATGCCAGCTTGTGGAATGAAAACGAGTGAGATGCGGGAGTGTTACGAGTGACGAGTCACAATTATAGCGCCGTTACGTCACGGACGCGCTTCAACTTTAACTTGAACCGCCACTTTGCAAGCTTCCAACATGGCGTTTCCTGAAGCTCGCCTTCCATTCTGACGTTCCAATGGTATGTTTGACCAAATTTCCTACTTGCATATACACGAATCGTTGATAGAAATCCACCTTCACCATGGACCGGATTCTCTGGCTCTGGCCGCACAGATTCTACCATCGACGACTCGCCTTTTGGTTCTTCGCTAAATACGCCTGCGGACGAAGATATGCGCGAACCGTTTGCAGAAATTGGAGAGCGACTCAAGGAGCTTGAAATCCATCCGTGAGGACAAAGCAGGAGAAATCACCCATCCATGATACAGTAAGTCTGCTCTCCTGATATATCGACCGACTGCTGAGCCAAATTCAAAACAGGTTCAATCTCAAGCCGAAACGCGTCTCTCGTCGTTTATTTTCCCCGTTCTCCAAGATCAGGTCGAAGCAGAAGACAGTCATTCTCAAGACCAGAGTTTTGGGTCCTGTTCCTCTGATAACATTTCTCAAGCTGCAGCCGAAGAAAACTTTGACCTTTCGCTTTCCAACGTCTCTGGAACCTCTGCCATAGCAGACGGTCTCATCTCTTCTTTCCCTACAGTGCCTTTCTCCTCGCCCGAAATTCCCAACGATCAAGTCTTTTATCCTCCTTCTGTTCCTTTTTCGAGGGAGCTTTCTCGATCTCTACAAAGCATTCAATCACATTCAGTAGAATCCTCCTCTGCAGCTGTCGTCTCGCCAAGTCCAAGCATTCAAGGCCATATCAGCCCCGAAGACAGTCCTATCTTCTACTCACCCGAGTTGGAACAAGGTTTCAATGCCCATTCACGCGCATCGGTAAGTACTCTTTTAGCTTCCCGAGATCGATCATCCAATGGATACGCAGAGCCTTTACAATCTTCCCAATGTCGCGATATCGCCGTCAATGATTGTAACTGAATCTAAATCCTACAGCGAGATGGAGGTAAGCAGATCCTGGTGTGATTTTCCCATATTGACTAATCACGTATAGACTCTCGATGTTCCTTCGACTCAGGCAGTTCCTCCATCGCCCTCTGCACCCTACCACTCAAGAACACATAAACGAGCCCCAGAACATTCAAGACGCTCACTGTCGACTATGACTACACTGATCTCGAACCCGAATACACATTCTCCGCTCTTCGATCGCTCGATCTCTCTCCCACCAATCTGCCTATTCTCTCTTCAAACTGGTCTGTTTTATCCCTTGGTGCGCTCTCGTCGGCGGGACGATCCTTCTCTTCCCCACCCACATCGAGAAAATAGCCTTCAGCCCGGGTATCGGTGTTGGCGACTTGCGCTTGGACTACATCTCTGCTCCGCCAAAAGGTACTCATCGTTTTGCACACTGGGGCGAGTGCGCTGTTCCGCATATTATGATCTTCCTAGCTGCGTTTGGGACTGGGATGTGGTTCCTTGCTTTGGGTATGGCAGGACTGGGACTAGGTTCTGCGGTCGCGAATCGTCGCTGCTTGTATCGCGCAGATGGTATTCGCTTGGCAGGATTTCGACTTTAGGATGGGTGAGCAGAGCGAGGGTTGTCGTCCGCTTGGAGAGGATGATAGGGAATCGATTTGGATGGTGGTGAGGATGTATGTTTTGGCGGAAGAGAGTAAGATGTGGTTCACTGGGAATTTGGACAAGGGTCTTTTTGCTGGTTCATAGGGAGGCGTCTGGTGTTCAATACGGCCATGGGCAAAGGGGGAAGCGATTGATATGATGGTAGTCGAGCGACGTGGTCTTTTTTTTTCTCATCGTTTTGTAGCTTCCGAGTGTTTGTTGAATTTCTACTACAGGTAGCTTCTTATGATTATGTCTAGCCTGCCTAGGTCTCTATCAGTCGGATCTGAACTTTACTGTAAATAACTTGTGTCAAGGTCAAAGCCTGCAGTATCTGTTACAACAGGTTGAACGTGCTGGAGCGGATGTTCGGGTTTCGGATCCCAGTCCTTCCGATATGTGTCAATGACAAATGTGAGCTATAGCTTAACCGCGTCGTCTTCATCTTGCAAGCTCGCTTTTCCTACATACCTTGAACACAGGTGCTCAATGGATGTTAAGCACGGGCTTTGTTTTCATTTGGTATCATCGTTTATCTCATCCTCTTTTGGAATTCAAGAGCAGAAATGTTTGCCTACGAATGTCCCCGATATCTCCATCCTTTTAACAGTGTCTTCGCTGTTGTATCTTCTCAACGTCGCCGAAAGCATTTTCAGCTTGATTCTCGAAGCAGGCCTCCTTGGATCCCTCATAGTAGGAATCATCTATGGGCCAGAAGGAGCGAACCTCCTTCCAGAGTATCTGCTCCAAACACTCCTCGTCTTTGGATACATTGGTCTTATCCTCTTGATCTTCGAAGCTGGGATAAACACCAACATTTCTCTGCTGTATAAAAACATGGCTTTATCAGTTCTTGTCGCTGGAACTGGTGTCATCCTTCCAATCGCCTTTTCAATCTTTCTCCTGCATTTCGGATTTGGGTATGGAGTGCTGCAAGGATTCGCAGCAGGCGCATCACTGAGCTCTACCTCCCTTGGGACAACGCTTGCGCTTCTGAAACCCGAGTTTCGGCAGACGAGAACGGGAGTGGTTTTGCTTAGTGCCGCTCTATTCGACGATGTTGTCGGGCTCATTATTGCAGCTATCATCCAAGGTTTTTCGAATTCGTCAAATGCTGATATTTCCTGGCCAGTCATTCTCAGACCAATCCTAGTATCAGTGGCATTTGCACTCGTAGCTGGACTGTTGGTGTGGGTTATACGGCCGTTGACCAGAAGAATGTCATATAGATGGAAATTGATCGTGTATCAAGGAAGAACCCAATTATGCATTTTGACAATCGTCGTATCAGGCTTTGTAGCTGGGGCTAGCTATGCTGGAACCAGTGAGCTTTACGGAGCATACCTTGCTGGGGTCATCGTTGCTCAAATCTTCCTTGAGCCTCCTAGAGCCGATCAGCCAGATCTCGCACAACTCCCTCATGGTGCAGAATCCCCCACCCTAGTATCCAGCGGCGTAATAATATATACACCCCACCTCGCGTTCACTGTATTCATCCAACCGATACTCACAGTACGTATTGTCGCCCATATTTTTTGCCTCCATCGGAGCGGCTCTTCCTATTCGATCCCTTGGCTCAGTAGACGGATCGTCCAGAGTTGTATGGCGAGGGCTTGTTTATGCTCTCTTGATGGCCATCGCAAAGGCCCTAACGGGTATTTGGCTCCTCATCCCTCCAAGTTTTCTTCACGTTCCGACGATCCTGCATCATCTTGAGAAAGAAGAAGCCGTATACTATAATCGCCAGCAGACGGTTCACAATCCCAACGCAGATTCCTCAGACTCGACGATGTCCCGAATGAACTCTGCAGTTCTTTTGGGATTGGCGATGATAGCTAGGGGAGAGGTAGCCCTCATTGTATCGCAATTAGCCAGGCCTATTTTGACGGAGATGTCTCAAGAACTGTATGCGATGGTGATTTGGGCTATATTGTTGGATACAGTGGGCGGAGCGCTAGGTGTTGGATTACTTCTTCGACGAAAAAATAAACTTGCGGGGTAATTTTACTCCAGGAATGCAAAGGGAATCTATATTCCAAATGCAGTCTCGCCTAACTACTGCATTCCTTGCATCCGTGGATGCCACTAAAGTCGGAGATGGATTTATGCTGCAGGCTATACATTCACTGCATGAGCAAACATATAGATAGATTTTATTGTGCTTTAGCGCGTTCATAGCTTGGTGACCCGCCCTCTATGAGGTTAATGAAAAAGGTTTCTAGTTTTCCAACTGTCAACCTCTAGAGGGGACTGCTTTAGGCCTAGCGCGTTCATTGAAGAAACGGAAATTATTCCTAGCCAACCCGTAGTAATGCGACTCTTGTACCACCTTGACTGGCTGATACATAGTAAATCCGAGATATGAAAAATTACCTTCCGTAACCCTCGGGATGATTTCTTTCGAGTTTCTTTTACGAATGAACTGAAGCGGGAGGAAGGAGGTCGTAATGTACCTACTTATGTGCACAAAGTAGTAACGAAAACATGATAAGTTCGATCGTAAGCTAAGAGTTACTTATTGAAAGAATATTAACTATACGACTCTCTCGCCTCCCCGAAATTACCTTCGTACGTACTACAGAGCGCGACAAGGTGATACACTCGTAGCTTGGCCATTTGCATTCAGACTCGGAGTGAAACTCGTCACCTCGCCATAGTAGACCGCGCCAATGAACAACTCAGAGCAGCTGGATAAATTCTGTTATCCGTGAGATCGACAAAGACGGCAAGCATGTCCACGCTGCTGCTGCTGAACGACTCGATGAGCAGCCCCAGCTCTCCCTCCACGATGGACAAAGTTAGCGACGAGTTAGAAGTAAGTTCCTGCCAGATTGGACATCGATTGCGCAATGGCTGCTGCTTCGAGGGCAGGCAGATAAATTTTAGCGACCTGATCAGCAAGGATGGTAAGGGCTTGCGTGGAATTTCCGAGTGGGCGGTGGGCGGTGTGCGAGACTGGCTTCCTCGGCCTTCAATCGACGTCGTAATAGCGGCGGGCGAAAGGACTTCAGGGTTTAGAATGCCTGTGCTATCTTCATGAGATCAGCGGGAGTAGAGGAGTATCCACCGGCAGGTGTCTCATCCAGTCCCGTCTTCCTTTCCCTCCACTAGTATTCACGCTGCCGGGAGACTGCGTTGGAAGGGTCGTTGAAGGGTAGTAGTTTGTACCACTCAAACCGAGACGTGTGGCAAGTTAGGGAACCCATGGCCTACCCAGTGATGTTCTCCAGCGCGTGAAATCCAGATTGGGGTAGTAGAGTAGTAGGCGGCGCATAAACTGGATGATATTGAGGAGGCCTGTCTGCACTCCGTGGAACTGGTCAGCTTGCGTTCCTGATTATGATGAAAGGGAAAATATCTATGCATGGATGTGGGATTATTTAAACTTTGAACTTGAACTTCACAACGTCAACGCAGCGGTCACGCGCGGTTGTTATGGGCGCTTACATATTTCCCCTTCTCTTCTCCATGTCCATCCATGATCCAATGATCCATGCTCTTTCATTCTTTTTCTGGTCGAAAACTGCCTGAAAACTCATCGATAGCCATTGTCCTATGTGCATGTGCATAGAGGAATTATTTGTTTAGATGAGCTCACGCGACCATTCCGCTACAGGGATTCGAAACTTTCATCGATCTTAATTTAGGCGGGTTTTCAAGTTTGAGCTTGAAATCATATTGGAAAAAAAAACTCAAAACCGATGTTGGATTGGTATGGATTACAGGCGGGATGTTCGTGCACAAGGTGAGCTGGTGTCTACTACACGAACACCAGATTCATTATCAATAAATAACCGTTTTACGGCTCCCTAGACCTTATGTTTACTCAAATCGTTTACAAGGAGGAGTCCTGCAGAGTCTTGCTGACCGCCAATACGCAATTGTTCTCGGAATGACCAGGATCACCACAGTCAAACAACATTGTCGTGGTTTTAATCTCCCGCCCTCTACGCGAGCGCCCAATGAAAAGTGGGTTTAGGGTCTTTCTCCGTGATCCTTCAACGCCTAGGTGAGAGCTTGCATCTACAAGTGCAGCTGAAGCCTGGCCGGACTCTTTCCTTGTACCTCGAGTCTCACACGCTGTGGCGTCTGTTCAGTGTTGACCATCCGGATTGGTAAATGACCGAACGTGCTATAGCCGCTCGACAAGCAACATAAGACGAAACACTTTCCTCTACGAACGTTCAACTACCCCACCAACGAACGAATTCCATTATTCTTCTTCCATCTTCTGTATTCTCACCTGGAAGGTGCCGAAGTAGCTTGGGCAAATGAAAGATCGGCGTTACCCCATTTACACTTTGTAGAGTAGAGCGTCAACCGAGCATACTTGAAGGATATGCGAGCTTCAAGCTTTATGCCGTTCATTTCGTACGGCATCGCAGTCCTGGCACACGACCAGTTTCCTTCTCCAGCCAAACTTGCCAGTATGCCAGTATGAGTAGAAGTCTACTTGCACTGAGATCGTCTTGGCTGAGGGCTTCACTGTGCTCCTCTTTGGCCCCAAAGGTAATGTTGTTGCCCCTTCGTCAATTGTGGATATACTGGAAGCGAAATTCTATAGATTTATCGGAATCAAAATCTTTCGAATCCTTTCTTTTTTGCTCTGTCGAGTTATCGCTTTTTCATTAAGCGAGGTGAGCTGCTTACAGGAGCAACTCTTTGGATAACTGGTGTTTTATTCTCACCGATCCTCTACAGAATCCTCCAAAGAGCGGCACATTACTCTCCTCCGCTCCAAGCATGCTGCTAGCTAGGCCAATACCTAACGCTACTCGATCGAAAAGAGATATACGCAGACATGCAACACTCTCGCTTGCATGTCTTCCTATCGACTCAGTCGTGCATACCGATTCCTTCCGAATTCGAGCTTCCAATGGGTGCTACTTCAGTTTTTCACTACTCAGCTGATATATTCCAGGACGTATAAAATGCGCGAGTTCTCACATTAAGTTGGCTTCAAACAACTCTGCGCCCCCGGTAGCTTGCCTACCACTGATCTCAAAATTGCCTACTTGGTTAATTCTTTAATGGCCTCTCAGCTTCATTCAGAACGCCCGGAGCTTCCCTCATACATTTCTACACCCGAATCGCAGTCGGTGTACGATGAAGGCACCTTCAAAGATCTGGAGAAGTCCGTACCTACAGAAAAATGCCTTGAAAAATGCACGACTATCCCGACGTTGCCAAGCCCAGCCCCGCTCGACGATACCCCCGATGGAGGGCTTCAGGCTTGGCTGGTCTTATTCGGTGTAAGAATCCCTTCGTTACAATGTATCATGTTTTTGCTGAACGCTGCCTTCATACTAGGCCATGTGCATTGCTTTCACGACGTATGTGGATGTTTGTTTTTCATTGCCCAGTATTAACCTCCATTTTTCAGGTCGGGGTACATGTCCGCTTGGGGGGTCAGTGCTTATAGTCGCTGTATCCGATCTTGAAAGCTGATGAAATAGTTCAGGTTTTCCAAGCGTATTATGAACAAAGTATCCTACAAGATTCGTCTCCATCTACTATGTACGTGGTTCACGCTGCCTCGGTCGAACAATTAGTCTGATATGAACATCTCATTAGTTCATGGATTGGATCCATCCAGGTTCATTCATGTCTTCGTTCGGTGTTTCCTTCCTTCCGTGCTAACGAAAGTGTCCGCAGCAATCATGTCTTTACCTCCCAACCTTGATATTCAGCCGACTTTTGGATATGGGATATTTCCGCACTATGCTAACAACTGCTAGTGTAGTTTTTATTATTGCTACGTTCTTGATTGCCCAGTGCCACGTTTATTGGCAATTCCTTCTCTGCCAGGGTCTTCTTACTGGGGTAAGGCTGCAGCTACGGCGTAGTAACTCGAAATTGCTGTTTGCTAATGACTTGTCCTAGGTCGCTGCGGGTGCATTTTCCGGGCCTGTTATTGCTATTCTTTCTCAGTGGTTCCGCAAACGTAGAGGGCTGGCCCTCGGCTTGTATGCTGCAGGTGCATCTCTTGGTGGTACCGTACTTCCTATCACGGCCAAAGCACTCATTCCACGTATTGGGTACGTACTAACAATTTTCCTGCCCGAATCGATCCAAATTTCCTGATGCCAAATAGTTTTCCGTGGACAATGCGCGTTGTCGCCTTGATTATCATGTTCGGCCTGGCGCTGGGCAACCTGGTTAGTCTTGAGTTTATCGTTCGGGTTTAAGGTTGATTAACAAAACGTGTTAGACAATCAAACAGCGTAAATCTTCCTCGCTAGTCAAGGGACCGCTTTTCGATTTTTCACCCATGCGATCCAAGGCCTTCCTTGTGTATTGTTTTGCGGCTTTCTTCACTTATCTTGGATATTATTCTTGTGAGCGAGTGTCTGGTTTGCATGCCTTGATCGTAGCTGATACCTCGAAATAGTTACCACTTTCGTGGCAGCTTCTGCTATTAATATCGGTATTTCGGCCAGTTTCTCCTTTTATTTAGTTTCCATTTGCAACGCCTGCAGTGGGCTGAGCAGAATCACATCCGGTCTCACTGCTGATAAAACAGGTTGGTAGCAACACGCAGTTCCTGATGCCTCGATGAGTTCTAACCAGGATTTCTAGGCGCGATGAACTTAATGATACCCTTTACCACACTATCGGTGGTTGTATACTGCGTTTGGCCATTTGCTCATGCTGAGGCAGCACTTGTCTTCATCTCGGTTATATATGGGTGAGCTCTGTTTCCCACTCTTTATTGCATATACAACTCAAGCACTTTTGTATAGTATTTCTATAGGACCATTTGCATCTTTAGTCTCAAGTCCAGTGTTGGATCTCGGTGAAAAAGACCAACTGGGACGCAGAATCGGTATTCTTATGTCTATGGTGGGGATTGCAATGCTCGTTGGAGCCCCAATTTCGGGCGCAATAGATAAAAGTCGAGGTCCTATCGCCATGGGGCTGTACGCAGGTACGAATACACGCAACTCAGGTTCATGCAACCCATCTGAAATTTTGATTCTGACCACAGGAAGTATGATGCTGGTTGGTGCAATCCTGATGACCATCGTTCGTCACATGAAGGTGAAGAGCAAAGAGAGCTATTGGAGTAAGATATAGAGGGCCGGAGATGTTTGGGAGATGTTTATTATTCATTCTTGGTAATTATACTAATGATGAAACCATTATAGAGTTCAAGTTGCTCTAGATTATACATGTACATACACGCCGCTCTCTGGTAGAGATAGAATATGATTTTATGACATTCAATAGAAGAATTTTTAAGACCTTTTGGCCACATAGCTCCGACGGTAAAGCTTTTGGTGAGAAGGCGGCGCGTGGACTTATTTACCCGGAGTTAGAAAGTTCAATGCCGGCCATCGGTGAACATCAATGATCCGCCAGCAATCAGTGGCCGTCAGCGCTTTTCTTTGTGGCTTGCTCAAACGTTGATCATCACTGTTTTTCTGTCGGGAATCGTCGGGCAATGAAATGGTTTTTCTTCGAGTCGTTTTGTGTTTGGTAATCATGATCTTCCCCGTTTGCTCCCGACGTTTTTCTTCAATGCAAGCTTTCTTCTCATGGATTCCGAGTACCAGCTCCGAGATGGAGACCAGTAGCAGCCGAGGCATTTCACTGGTTTAACAATCATCCTACTCCTTCTCTTCTTCCACGTGTGCTTCTTTCCATGTCAATTCCCCTCCATTTCATACTAAACTCATATTAGCAAAGCTTTCCGAGCATTGTGAACTATACAGTGGTTTATAACCTTGTCAACAACTCATCTAGCTAGCCCACAAATCCAAGCCCTCCATCATCAAATCCACGCCCTCGCCGGAGCACAAAATGCATCCAAATCCAATGGATCGACAGTCACTTCTGCTGCAGAAAAGGGGAAAGCAGGCGAGAGAGAAAGGATAGGGAATGAGGGAGACCGGAGAAAGCAATGTCAAGCAGGGTATGTTATTCTTCTAGATGTGTGGACACATCTAACTTATCCTCTGTAAAACAAGATCAAACCGCTCGCTCTACTGCTGCCTCAGCATCCACTGTCGCATCTTCATCCTGAATGCACATGTACCGGTTCCCGCCGCTGCCATACTTCCCCATGCACTGCCCAACTTGCAATTGACCCTTCGCGCTTTTATTTTTCCCATCTGAACAGGTAGACGTTGGTTCTCCGCTGGCTTTCGCTGGCTTTTGCCTCATACTGCAGGCCAACGACAATGCAAGCCATCATCGTTGTTGCTTATTGTAAGTGAGAAACATCATTATTTTTCCATTGACTTTTGGCATGAAAGCCATTGAAGTTCCATTGACTTCTGCTGAGTTTTGGATCCTATAGCTGGCTGACTTCAGTGAAAGTCATTGACATTGTTAGTTCCTGGAGGTGAACATGATTGTTTTTCCATTGACTTTTGCTGACTTTTAGCTCCTATGGCACAACCAGCTCAATGGAGACCATTGAGGTTCTTGCTCATTATAGGTGAATATTGTCCACTTCTCCATTGACTCTCACTGACTTTCACCTGCTATGGCAGCTCAAGTTTGATGATTTCGCCCATTATAGGTAGTGACTTTCATTGACTTTCACTGTCTTTCCGCTCATTCTTCAGTTGAGGGTCGACGGTTTCTATTGGAATTTTGAGTGCAGGAAAGGTAAATACTGATGACTTTCTATATTGTACGATGTAAACTTTCTGCTGTTACGCCTTCTTTGCCGTAGTCTTTTGAATATTGAGATTAATGTATAGTGGACAAACGGCGAAAGCCACTGGCTTTCACCGTTTGTTTGATATCAAAGTTTCGCAGCAGTGGATTCCACTGAGGACCACTGGAGGTGAGTAAGAAGAGTGCTGGCCGCCATTGAAGTTCATTGTTCTTTCACGGTCCGCGTGTATTACTGGGCGCGTGGGCGTGTGTACTCATGAACTTTTGATTAACGCCGCACCGCAACATTTGCAGCGGTGTACTACTATGATCATCTACTTCAAGCAAGGCATGTTTATTAAGGTAAACGCTGGTAGGAATCACAGTAAGTGTTACAGTGATAAACGCTTCTTCGTCCATTGGACAGGTAGGCTAATCGGATAATTTTAAACATATTCCCTAATTGGACAATCCCCAAAGCAGCTCCTGCGACTCGGAAGCCCGAATCGCAAATCGAACCGTCTTACCCTGCGTGTTATCAAACTTAGATCAAGTTTCGGAGCACGCACAACTCTTTCTGCGGGAGTATTTCTCCATCTCGATGCCATGATATCGATACCGTTTCGAGTCGTGTCCCGGGAACGACTCAAGAAAAGATAGAAATCAAGTATAAAGATGAACAAGACCCCGATTTCCTACATAGCTGCCTCCTCGATGCTCGTTATATGCCCAGTTTTCTAGTTGTTTCCTCACTACTAGACTCGACGTATTTCGAAATAGTTCAACCTCCTTCAAAGGTTGTAGTTTTGTCATCTAGTCGGTGTAGTCTAGCTCTCGATACTCAATCGGCATCCGAAAAGTCGTCTATCAAGGTCAATGATGTAGAACAGTTGTCTTCCACGAAGCGGATTTGTACAACGCCAGATCTACCTGTTGATGACAGAGCTCCTGACGGGGGGATTCAAGCTTGGTTTGTTTTATTTGGTGTAAGGATCAGATTAAAATCTCCTCCCATATTAGAATATCAGACTAAACGGATAGTTTCGTTTTAGGCAACGACCATCGCTTTCACGACGTAAGATATCCTCTAATGAGCCGTATCTTTCATTCAATGATCTTTTTGCTAGGTCAGGGTACATGAGCACTTGGGGGTCTGTTATTTCAACGACATCTGTACAAGGCTCAAGAACTCAAACTCTGTTTAGGTATTCCAGGCCCACTACGAACAAAGTATCCTGCAAGACTCCTCACCATCCAACATGTAAGTTTACCACTTTCTAGTAGATTATTGAAGAATCGACCCCAATCATGCCTTTAATAACACTTGGATTGGATCCAGGTAAAAGTTCCCTTCTATTTTGAAACATTGGCTGGCCCTTGAAGAAATTTTTCTAGCAATCGCTTCTATACATCCCAACGATAATATTCACTCGCCTTCTGGATATGGGATACTTCCTTGGAATGTCGCGTCTATTGACATTTCCTCCTCTGCCAGAGATTGCTTACTGGGGTGGGTATTGATTCTGAACGATATCTTGTAGGTTACTGCCGGTGTA
The DNA here is from genome assembly GCA_009733575.1 of Gymnopus androsaceus JB14. Classification (NCBI taxonomy): domain Eukaryota; kingdom Fungi; phylum Basidiomycota; class Agaricomycetes; order Agaricales; family Omphalotaceae; genus Gymnopus; species Gymnopus androsaceus. Next base: position 28,866 of record ML769614.1, read on the forward strand.
TTCTCGGGGCCTGTTATTGCTATCCTTTCGCAATGGTTTTATCGACGTAGAGGCCTGGCTCTAGGCTTGTATGCTGCCGGAGCATCCCTCGGGGGTACTGTCGGAATCGCCATGCTCGTTGGAGCGCCGATTTCCGGAGTAGTGGACAAAAGTCGAGGTGCCATCGCCATGGGACTATACGCAGGTAGAGGTCGTTAACCATTATCATCTCAAATTGAACCACAGGAAGCGTGATGCTGCTTGGCGTGATCTTCACATTGTTCGATACATTTTAGGAAAAGAACGCACTGCGATTCAAGTTCTGTCCAAGTCACAGGAGACCGATCCTTTCGAGGAAAAAACGTTGGTACTTAGCATTTCAGACCATGAGGTTATACTGCCAGTCAGCATCCATAGAGTTCAAATTCGACCCAGGTTCTCAGGCTTGGACAGGGGTAAGTTGCATTGCAACTAAGGGAATGTGACTGGCAATACCATATGCATTTGAATGGGTCTGTGAATATATGAGGAGACAGTGTGTGGTATATGTAAGTAGGCATCTAGGTGAACATTAGGTATACTATAATTTATTATATTTGGGTAGTCGTGCTGTACCGGATTTCCTGAATGTCTTCATTACCATCATCGAGTCCACGCAACTTGTGTGCTTCAATTCAGGGCAACGTAGGTCATCAAAGCCATCTTCTATGTAGGCTTCGAGTAAAGATAATGCACCTGCGATGCAAGTTGTGTACCAGATCATGGTTGCACCAAATAAATCCGGGGCTCTGGAGATCGAGAAGAGACCATGTGTCGCCTGGATAGAATGACTCCATTATACAAATGCTTGTCAAATTCCAGGCATACGCGGAGTAAACTCGATCTACAGGGAGGCGGCTACTCAACCCATTGAAAACCCGTTAAAGCAAACAACAAGCAGGAGAAAAAATTGGGTAACATGCAGCGATGCTCGCTCATAGTAGGTCTGGCGAAATGTCACTGACGAGCTTCCATTAGTAGATGCTGGGCTCTCAGATTTGAGGCTGAAACTTATTCGAAGATTATTCATGACTAGTTCGGTAGGTAGGCAATTCACTTTCCTATTTACCGATCCAGTAATACAGTCTTATACTGTATACTTATCTCTGGGGTTTCGTAGAGTGAGCGCGCTCACCATACTGTACTCTGTATGACCGGTTTCGTATTCCAGAATGAGCGCGCAGATCATCCCAGCATACAGTCCGATTCATACAGTATCTCTGATTTCGTGTTCCAGAGAGTGAGCGCTAACCGTCTTGATTGTTGGCAATGCATCCAAATTCTAATAATCGGTTTGGAGGATCTCCCGCGTTGCACATATTCGGATTAATTAATGCAAGATTTAATTGCATAGAAACCGAAACAATTAAGTATCACAGGAACACCGGAGAGTTTCGACTAGATGTGTCTTTGAGAAGTGGTATACGCTGCTTGTATCTGGTCGCGCATACTTTTTAGACTAGCTTACCGTACAGCTCCCCCCTTTGCGACTCAAATGTCCATCGAAAGTTCAGAATACATGGACAGTGCTAGCACTTGGTCTAGGAGCGAACAGGGTCATTGAATATATAGCCATGGCTGGCGCCTTCCAGAGATGGAGGTATGCACTCTTTGCCTTGGACTGGAGAAATTATTGAATCAGATGTCACGGTGCAAGCGAGAAGGAAGGGGCTCACGAATGGTCACATTCTTGAAAGGTCAAGACAAGTTGGAGGGAATGTTACTGTCTCGAGATGCACAGAGTTCCTGCTGGGCCCAGATCGAGAGCTCAAGGTAGGAAAGCCTGTCCAAGCCATGTTTATACGATTTGGTTACGAACCACAATTATCGATGGAACAGACTCTGCCGCTGGTAGCACGATGGAAGCCTTCAGCTCAACGTCTATGTATGGTATGAAGGAGCTCAGAGTGCTCTCTTCATCGTCATCAGGACCAGGCACAGCAGTAAGCTGTCGAAGGTATCTGCTTTTAGTCAATAGACAGCTACAAGACAGCAGATATTTTTGTAGTTTCTTGCGCGATACAAATTAGCTGTCCAGCACAGGATGAATGGATCGTTATCAGCCAGAGTTGAGCGGTAGTGACCGCTCAGAGTCAGAGCACAGCCTGGGAACTTTTGATTTCTACGCGATCGCCTCTTCTTCCTGTACAATCACGGCCACGACGACGCGCAAGATTTTAACGATGAGCACGCATCTTGCAAGGGCCATAGAACAGATTACTGTTAAGCCTCCTATACCCGATATCGACTTTACTCAACATACTCTCGATGATGGAAGCACTGTTAGCACTCAGGAGCGGGTCATCAAAGATGTTTGTTTTTCTACAATTCCTTCATTACAATAGTTCTAATTGTTTTCCAATGTACAAAGGTCCAAGCTCCTGCAATGCAAATACCAACGCCCGAGCAGTTTTTTGCCAATCATGGGCAGGACCGGTCGAAACCCGACATTGGATTCCTCAAGAATCACTTTTATCGAGAGGGAAGGCTGAGTGAGGAGCAGGCTTTATGGATTTTAGAAAAAGGAACCGAAATCCTGAGGAGAGAGCCAAATGTGCTCAATGTCGATGCGCCTATCACCGGTACGCAGCTCTATTCTTCTGTTCTCTTACTCACACTCATCCTTCGTACAGTCTGTGGTGATATCCATGGCCAGTATGTGCGTAAAATAAGCTTTTCAGACTCTATCGCGTGATCCTGACTTTGATTCCAGTACGACCTTATGAAGTTGTTCGAGGTAGGAGGCAGTCCTGCAGACACGCGGTATCTTTTCCTTGGTGACTATGTGGATCGAGGCTACTTCAGCATTGAGGTGCGTTTTTCCGCTAATCGGCACTCATCAGGGTCCTGAATGGAGAGTTTAGTGTGTCCTCTACTTGTGGTGTCTCAAAATCTGGTACCCCGAAACCCTCTTCCTCCTTCGAGGGAACCATGAATGCCGACATTTAACAGACTACTTCACCTTCAAGCTCGAATGCAAGTGTCTCGATCATTCTTTCCTGTCCTACCTTGTGCTGAACATAGCTTTCAGGCAAACACAAGTACTCTGAGCGCATTTATGACGCTTGCATGGATTCATTTTGTGCTCTTCCGCTAGCCGCCGTTATGAACAAGCAGTTCCTCTGTATACATGGTGGTCTCTCGCCTGAGCTTAATACCCTCGATGATATTCGTGCTTTGGACCGCTTCCGTGAGCCTCCAACACATGGATTAATGTGCGATATCCTCTGGGCTGATCCGGTCGAGGACTTTGGTACGGAGAAAATAACCGACAGCTTTATCCACAACCATGTCCGTGGCTGCTCCTACTTTTTCACGCAAGTTGATCTTGATCTTGTCCGTCATCTATACTCACATCTTTATTTCTCTAGCTATCAAGCTGCCTGCCAGTTTTTGGAAAGAAATAACCTGCTTTCCATCATCCGAGCTCATGAGGCACAAGACGCTGGATACAGGATGTATCGCAAGACCAAGTCTACTGGGTTTCCTTCTGTTATGACGATATTCTCAGCACCCAACTATCTCGATGTTTACAATAACAAGGCTGCAGTGCTCAAGTACGAGAGCAACGTTATGAACATCCGACAGTTCAACTGCACTCCCCACCCGTACTGGCTCCCCAACTTTATGGATGTATTCACGTGGAGTCTGCCTTTCGTCGGAGAAAAGAGTGCGTTCGTTTTCCTGTTTTGCATCTCCTATGACTTACACACTTGACTTGCTTAGTCACGGACATGTTGGTTGCTGTCCTCAACACCTGCACGAAAGAAGAACTCGAGGAGAGTGACGAGGACGAAGAGATCGTTTCGCCTATATCTCCCGCAGTAGTAACACCAGAAGAGTCGGATCAACGTAGGAAGGTGATCAAGAACAAGATCATGGCAGTTGGCAGAGTTGCGAGGGTGTTTGCATTGCTTCGGTGTGTATTGAGACTGTTGGATGCCTGTCAGACAGTTAATGTAGTATATCACAGGGAGGATGCCGAGAAAGTCTCCGAACTCAAGAGTATCTCTGGTTCGAGCAAGTTACCGTATGGTACTTTGGCTTCTGGATCAGAGGGCATCAAGAATGCTATTAAGGGCTTTGAAGATGCGTACGTCGACTTTTTTCTACTGTAAAAGCAATACCTCTGACCGATCCTATAGCCGGAAATCCGATATCGAAAACGAGCGACTCCCTCCAGACCTTTACGATGCTGAATCGGAAGAAGGCAGAGCCATCATCGCATCTGGCTCTATGCCATCTACTCCTGCCGAAGGACAAGAGGCTTCCACTCCTGTTACTGCCAATGGCGTAGCCGCTAGCCTCGAAGCCGCCATTTCGAAGGGGTGCTATCCCTTCGGCTACCTTCCCTCCACCCGCAAGCCCAGCATCCTCACCCGCGAGCCCGATTTCGCCAGTGTCTGGTGGTGGCGCGTTCAGGAGAGGTCATGGTCGTCAGGCTAGTCTGGGTACGACGATGACGAGTCCTAGTACGAGGAGGAGGAGTTTGGAGAGTACGATGAGTTTGATTCAGGGTGTGTTGGATGGGAAGGAATCGTCGATCCCGGAGAAGGATGAGACGGTGGAAGGTTTGGCGGCTCAGCTGGCTGGGTCGTCTGTTAACAACGGTGCGAATGGTGCGAATGGGGCTGCTGCCCCGGCGGCGGCGGTACCATCAGCGACATGAGTTACTTGAAGATGATGTATTAGCTCAGAAATATGGGTGGGACATCTTCCAAAGAACTACGGATTCGCTACTCTTTTCTTTCCGTTTTCCTTTCATTTCTGCTCTCTTCTTTGTTTGACTACTCTCTGACTGTGGATCTATACTTTTTTGGACATGGAGTTACTTTCTCGTCTGAAGCGACATTGTTTGAGTTGTACTAATAAGATTACTGCAAAGTTACGAAACGTCCGAGTAATGTTCTAAGGGTACAGACGAAACATGCGCGTGCCAGCAGCCTCACATGTTTGTGCTACTCTAGTGCTCACCCACAACGACCGTGATTTCATACTTGGGGCATAATAATTTCCGGGAACGTGAGAGGGAAGGAAAGGAATGATTTATTGGCATAACTTCTACATAGGTTACTAACAACGTGTAGAACACAGTGAAAACACCTGTTGGAGAAGATGATAGTAAGCAAACAATAAAACGAATGACGGTGGTAGAAACGAAAAAGAATCAGACAGGACAATTTATCCGTCATCGAGGTTCGGACATATGCTTGTATTTTTATGATAGCATCATAGAAAAGGAAGGAGAAAGAGGAGAAATGTTCACTCACCACCTAACCTAGCTCCTCAAACTAGTACCGGTACCGAACCAACCTATGAAATAAAGGTCAGAATACGTACGTCGAAGACAAACGAACAGATGGAAAAGAAAAAAAATTCAGTTGGTGATGCATGTTGCGAGTGTGGATCATCGAGAAACGTCACCAACTCGGAGATGGATAGATATCATCACTATGAATGAAAGGAAAGAAAAGAGAGCTCACCTGAACATCGCGGTCGACAAGAGAGAAAAGACGCGAGTTTTTTGAGTTTTTGACGCGTTGAAAATTGCTTACAAATGCTGTACAAATCACGTGTCTTTTGCATATAAAAAAGGAAGTTTTTTTTGAGTTGCCTTCCAACGTTCTTCAATGTGGCTTCACTAGTCTAAGGTAGGCATTCTTTCTCGATTCATTTCGTGATGAACATCTATCAGTTCTGCTTCCGAAAGAGAAACCTCTTGTGGACAAATCTGTATACCAAAAACTCTTCCTGACTTTTTACCTTTCTCTTCTCTTATGTCTTTCGTTTTACTAACATGCATTTCTTTCCTGCAGGTATTCATGGCGGCTTACTCGATACTGGTTTGGGAACTGGGGTTTGGTGAGTGACCTTTCGCAATTTACTGCTACAGGATGAAAACCAAGTTCATCCATTCTTTGAACTCTTGCGCGTGGCCTGGCTTCATGAATCCCTCTTCCTGTAAGAGGCGTGCACGCTATACCGTTCTGGTGTAGCTGTGACGATTCTGGAGTCTGTGTCTCGTCAAGGGGCAAGAAAATCACGGCTTCTCTGATTTCATTTTTTCGTTTGTTTATCTTGAACACCGGCTTACATTCTTCTGTTAGTATTTCTGTAGAGTCTATGTCTATGTATCACAGTATCACGGTTGTCCGGCTATCTTTATCAGGACATGTAAATGTTGATGAACAATAGATTATTTCACTTGAACAACGATCTACACGTCGCTCGCGTCAGTCAGTCTGGCTATGTGACGTCGCTCTGCCCACCGTCTCTTTGAGATTCGAGAGGAGTTGACCGTTCTTCAACGTTCAATCTATACCTCCGTTAAAGAAAAGAAACTACTTTTGAGTGCTCAGACTAGGTGCTCCCACCATCAATCATTCGCTCGCAGGATGATATTTCTTCGAACAATTCCTGTGCAATCGATTTCCCACTACTAGCAATGAACATCTTTCCATCTTGGAGATGATGATCCTTAGATGAAAGAATCATGGATGGCTTGATGCTTGGATTATGGATAAAAGGAAGAGCTTTGTTTTCCTGTGTCCTTTGTTGCTGGTCTGCCGCCTTTCACTTTCACTTTTCTTCCATTCGTTTTTCGTGACGCTCATTGTTATTATTTCTACCCAAATGCCTCCACTTCCAGTCTTTGACTCCCCCGAGCTATTAGGTGCCCTAGAAATAGGTGCCTTCGTTAGCATATTTTTATTTGGTACTGTGGTGATGCAGGGACATCTCTACTACCAAAATTGCAAGAGCGATTCCAAGTGGCTCATTTCATTTGTACGTTTCCGCTGTCGATCGCAAGATGAGCTTGGACTGACTGTGCTTTGTAGGTTACACTCATTCTGTTGGTTTTCTTCAGGAAGATATGCTCGACACCACTAACGCTGTTCCTTCCTAGACTCCTTGAGTTCGGTCATGCAGCTGCGACGGCACAGTCGGTATGGTGGGCTACTATCACCATTGCCGACATGACTATCAAACCAGGAAATGGGTATGCTATCGCAATGTGTACACTGTACTCAGCGGTCACCACTGCCCTCGTCAAGGTGCATATCTGATATCAAGGATTGATTAATTCTTGTGCTACGTTACTGATACCAAATTTCATCTCACTCAAGGTTTACTACATCAACCGTGTTCGACAACTAAGCACCAAAACATGGCCAGCGGTTATAGGTTGGCTCCTCGCTGCCATCGATGCGGGATTGGCCCTAGCCGTCAGCTACGAGGCTTTCCTCGACGTTCCTCGAGAGCCAAACAATTTTAACCTTGAACGAGAATGGGGCTGGCTTATTTCGGCGAGTTTGAGTACGGGAGCGGCGATGGATTTCTTGATCGCTGCTGCTATGGTTTATTATTTGAGGAGGTTTTCGGGGATGACGATGAAGCAGTATGTGTATTTCTCTCCTCTCCGCGCCTTCTGTCATGTCTGACATTTGTCTTTGCAGTTCTGCGGATTTGCTGAACCGACTGTTGATTTGGACGATTGGTATGTTCGACTTGTTCGCTGGCAATGTACAGCGTAGCTGACGTCGACTCTTTTTACTCTAGAAACGGGATTATTGACCAGGTACAGATCGTGCTTATCTTGGTACAAGATGATTTGTTGATCCACTACTAGCGTGGCGTCCATAGCTGCTCTCATTTGCGTACGTTTTTCTTCAACAGATACTGTCGTCTGAATTAGTACTGATATGTGACATTTCGCAGTTTCATACCATGGAGTTCAATTGTACGTCGTTGCCAAGTTACCGGTCTATCGTCTTTTGCTCAATTGCAGCATGAAAATCCAGATATATGGTTCGCCGTGTACCTTCCTTTGGCCAAATGTCAGTGATTCCCGCTATCCTACCAAGACATAGTTCTGATCTTTGCCTCTTTTCCCTTTTAGTGTACTCCAATGCCGTTCTTGCTTCGTGAGTGGGCTACTGGTAAAAGATATATGGGTACTAACACACCTTTGGATCAGATTAAACGCACGCCCTGCTCGTCGACAACGACTTGGGATGGTTCAGCATTCCACCGAAAGCAGCCCAATTCGATTTGCGTCTCGGAGGAGCCTTACTAATAGTAGCGTTAGTAGTGAGGTGGGTTTCTGCATTTCTCTCTGCTACTCGGTTACTCATCTGAAAGCCGATATTTAGATTCCTCCGACGATCCGGAGTTCAAGGAGGAATAGTCCTGAGGTTGTCCGAAGTTGGAGCAGTGGTACTAGTAGCTCTTTCAGTTCCAGGAGATCAACTGTTGGTTCCCGTGCTAGCGACGCTAGTCCACGAGCTTCTCTGGCTTCTGGTTTATCTAGCCTTAGAAGATCGACGGTGGCAGGTAGTAGTGCAGAAAAGGTTCGTTTCTTTCATAGGTTTGGTACTCTGTGATACACCACTAAATCGTCGATCTTTTCTCACCCAGAATTCTGTTACAAATCCAAGGAAAAAGATCGACCTGGATATTATACCCGATATCAATACCACCGCTGGGAAGAAACGAATTCGAGCGAGAGACCAGTATGTGTATTCGAGTACGCGGCCGCGAGCAGCTTCTAGGCACTGTCATCCTTCGATGATTTCTCCGATTCGGGAGGGAAGATTTTGAAGGTTTTCGTTGGTGGAGATGAAAGGTAGGATTCGGAGTCTTGTGAATTATTTTTTTGGGATTTATGTATAAAGATGGACTTGAATAGCTTGTATTTATATTTTAACGATTACTTTCTCAGAGTGATTAAAAAGTTGGTGAACAAATAGATGAGCAAAATGAAATGCACGAAAATATTATTCGTATGCATTAGGAAGGAATCGAGGGTCTTTGATCAAATCAACGCCCACGGTAACGACCCAGATTACCACTATCCCAACGCAAAAACCACACAAGCATGGGCATCCGCGACAAATTCCAAAAGTTGCTTAACAAAGCCGAAGGCAACTCCTCCGCGCCTCCAATCCCCTACGACAGCAAGCCCGGGTTCTCGCAACCACCCAGCACAGCCCCATACTGGGAACCCGCTCTGCACCCTTCAACCCCGGTCTCCGCGAACTTCAAGCACGAGCTAGGGGACTGGGGATGGGGCAACAACGAAGCCCAGAACTATGTCGCCGATACCCAAAATTCTTTCATACGCAAGATGGCGCGTTGGGTGTGCGTGCCATCATCCATCATGATGAGCAGCAGGGGGATAGGAGATACACCAGTGCGAGGCTGTCGTCGCATCAGACGTTGGGGAGGGCGAGGGGCAGCTTGTCTGCGCGTATCACGGCACCTGTGGCATCGGGAATTTGGCCAGCGTTTTGGTTGTTGCCGCAGGATCCGTTCCAATGGCCTAATGATGGCGAGATAGACATTATGGAGGCTTGGAATGGGGATCGCACGAATCATACTTGTCTCCATTGGGGCCATTTCAACGGCGAGGATTGGAATAAACATCGGGTTATCGAGACACCTATACCTCGTATCGATTCTCCGGGTGGTGTCCGATACGATTTCGCTTGGGATGAGGATGAGAGTACTGGTCAGGAAGGCTGGTGTGGTATATTGATGGCAAAGTGGTTATGAAGGCTTCAAAACCGACGGTACGAGACCTATGAAGGATTTCAGGATCTTGATAAATATTGCTGTTGGAGGCAATGTTTGTCAGGGAGTCATGCCGGCGAATGGGCTTATGAGTTATATATTAGGAGTTGGCTATGTGGGAGGCCCTCCAGGTGGCTGGCAGAGTTTCGACAAGGACTTCAAGGGTGGTAAGGAGGGGAAGACTATGTAAAGTGATACTGCTGGTCGGTATTTACCACATATGAGCATGAACAAATCTATTCACTGCACTCAATAGCGTCGCCTGTCTGCTCAACGTCTGTCATCGAAATAGTCTTGTACCACTTGCCGTTATCTCATGGCTCATTGGGAGTTGTCGGAACAGCTAACAAGCTTGATGAATGAAATGTGAAGTCACAAATTGGTATATATAGAAACATCAACATTTTTGAGAGGCAACATCAGCCTCGATGTCCCGAAAACACGCCCAAAACAGTTCTATAAAACCAAAAGGAAACCATCATCAATCATACAGACTCACTAACCGTCTTAACCTGATAAGAAATATGCACCAAAATCCCCTCGTTATTTCCTTGCTTTCCCGTGAACTCCCCATCCTGCTCAACAATATGTTCCATACTCTCCGTAACGATTACTGTCTCGTGTCAGCGTTGTCTCGTGTAAAAAAGTTGGTAAAGAAATACATGCAAAAAACCACGCAACAAGCAGCACGGGTCATGGTGACAAAGTTGAGGGATGAAGGTAAGATGGGGCCACTGTAGACTCCTTCGATATCCATCGAATGGATATCGAAAGCGCCGTCAGTGTTGGTCTGACTCACAGTCGTAATCAATTGATTCAACCCATTTCCAGGGAACAATGTGACTTTCACAGACGTGCCGTTTGTTCCATGCATCTGTCCGACTGTACGTTCACTGATTCCTGATCGTTTTCTGCTTTCAGCCCCGCGTGCTTCGGTAACAAGGCAGTCTTTAGCCTTCCTACTCTTAATAGACCACATACATCTGTGCACCACTTTCGTTATTGGATAGAACCTCTCCTCCGATACTCCACCAGCAACTCGGTATACTGTACCGATCGGACATGTAAGTGCCTTTCAGGTCCTGTGCGCGCTTTCGAATAGATCTCCGTCGGCGAAATATATTCTATGACATATACGCGAATAGAAGGTCAGCTACAGCTTTTGCGTCCGAGTGTAATCTATCATAACATCCAAACTCAAGCGAGAACGTAAATACTCCGACAGGAATTGCAGAGCACTAAATTTTAACAGCAGTTGTATGAAGAGTATTTGCAGTGCGACCATACCCCCAGTCACCTTATGATCCTGGCAAAATCTGGCTTCTACTAGGGATCTTGCCGTCAGGTATAAATAAGACGACTCTCACAATCCTGTATACAGATTCCCCTTATCGTGATCCTCTGCGTTGATTAGACGCTATTCCACAGGATCCAGACATCGACTATACTATCGATCTCACCATGATGAGCGACGGTGATGATGATTATGGAGAGAAATTTCGGGGTCGTCGACGTAGTCACTCTGCCAGTCGCCGGCGGCCCCAAGTACATCACATTTCAGGAGTTATGTCAAGCAAAAACCACGAGCTCCAGCCCGATTCTGAGTCCGAGGTGAGGATACAACTCTTACCTACGCCTTCATTAAGGCTTACATTTATTGACTAGGTCGAATCTTTATTATCCCAGCCTGACGTCGAGAGACGAGGTCGTCCTCGTGGTCGCTCAAAACGTCGACGTCACCGTCAATGTTTATCAGGTGGATCGAGTGACTGCGAGCGAGCTTATGGTTCAGAATTTGAGGTACGGATATACTACCTCCAAGTTCTCCCTCATTTCCTGATCATTGGCCAGACCCAGTTTCCTCCGATCCGGCGGAATGTGAGATTTACCTTGTCTCAAGGTAGAACTGAGAACTGGCCGGGACATACTAACATCTCTGGTGGAAATCAGAGTAGTGTTGGTGGGTCTCAAAAAATCATTGCAGACCATCGATATCGGCGCAACGATACTCGTAAACATAAGCACGCTAATGTGGTCAACTACGGTGATAATGTTCATATTCACATCCATGTTGATCAAGGAAATGCGAAAATTTGGGTTTTTTCTGTGTATGTACAGCTTTCTTTCGAAACGTTCTATGACTCTAACTCATTCTCTGCTCAACTTTTAGCGGTTTATTTGGACGCGGTGATTCCATGACTATGAGATGTACCTGATACGGAACTCTCGATGGCGCATGTCCTTGGCTCTCACCGCGAAGTTCTTCTTTTCTTTTTTCCTTTTTCTTCTTCTAAACTGCATCACTTTACTTGTACTGTACTATTAGGACAGATTAGGACAGGCAGACGCGCCTCTGTGCTGTTCTCTTAAGGCTGTTTTCTTACTCAAGTTTTTCTTTTCTTTTTCCTCCCCTTTTTTTCCTTTCCTTAATTGCATTGCTTCTTCATTCCCTTCTTATTTATTTGTGGGCTCATGACCGTCGAGTTCGGCGAACGAGTTTACTCGAATATACTCGTTCGCCGAGCTCGCCGGGGTCCGCACCGTTTTTTTGTTTTTTTTTTTTTTTTTTTGCATCCTTGTTTATTGCCCTCTGTCCCGAGGGATATGGTAGGCATTACGCTAAGTCTATATGTAAATATGCGTAGCAATCAAAAATCTATGAGCGTTGAGAGGTTATACGTGGCAAAGGCTGGAGCCTGCCGGAGCAGGTCTCGAAGCGAACGAGTCGCATGATTATAAGTAGTGCTTCAGGCGGTGAGGCCTGATGCAAAGTGAATATGGTAAATTAGGTTCTGCCAGCTGCGAGGCCTGGTATGAGGCTAATAAACTGAGTAGATTTGGTGCTCATCCATGAGCCCACCTAGCTCCGCCTATCTCCAGGCCCCCATTCATCCACCCCCAACCTCATCATTGTCCTTTCCTATCGGTGGTAGCATTCCTGTAGATGTGTCTGAAGCGTCCTGTGGAGTTGATGAAATTGAATAATGGAGTGAGGGATTTTTCATTGTCTAGTAGTCCTCTGAGCATCATCTTCTCTGTAACGTCCCCAATCCCTGATCGGCAGAACCTCAGTCTTTACAGGCGGCAGTGCGTTCCCGCGCCTGCCAATAATCTATATTATAATAATTATATATTAGATACCTTAGCTTTTAACCATCACCTTGCGAGTATACCTGAATAAATCCAGTAGTACTCGTTGGTGATAATAAGGCTCTAGGCTCCATTTAGGAGCCATTACACTTTTTTGAGTACCTGTGTACTCTTCAGCAATCCCCGCGAGATGCCGAGTTACAACAACTCAGGTTACAGTGATGTGGTAAACATCGCCAATAACCATTACTGGAATTGCTATGGCAATTCCAACAATGACAATGTTTTTAACATCGTCAACTGTTCAAAAAAGATTCACAGTAGTGAATCTGACAACAGTGACCGTTCTTGCATCACTGGTGCCAGTGCATGCACAGGCACAAACAATTTTAAGCCTGACTTGCGTTGGGCTGGAAATAACAATGTTCAGTCTGAACATTCTAATGTGGCCTCGACCACACTTGAATCACCGTTTGGTTTACACCAAATTGGTAATTTTTTTCAGCAGTGTGTGGAAAGCCAAAAGGCCCTCCGTGAGCTTTCAAAGTTCACGGAAATGTTAGCAAATGCTAACATAACAGGGTTTACTCCTCTGGGAGACATTCCATACCGGAGCATTAGAGATACTGATGGTGATGGCAGCCCAGCTATGGCTGGACAGGCACAAAGCCTTGCAGTCATCCCTGCACACCTGAAGGTGAATATTCACCTCCAGGTGACTCTCTGACACCTCCAGTGTCCTCGTCTCCCGCTCCTGCTCCTCTTCCTCAACTCCCTTCATCTCCCACACCTCCCTCTTGTGCCCAAGAAATTGGAGATACCCAATTCCCTGACCAGGGAATTGTAAATTGGGATGGAACTAATGACAATGTTTATAACATTGTCAAACCGAGTCATTTTCATGACTCGGTGCCCCAGGATGCATCCCACATCATACCTCAGCTTGACTCTAGTCAAGCTGAACGTCTATACATTCATTCCGAATGTTTTGGCGCAGCTCCTGTTGTGCCTTATTCTCAAATTGGGTTAAAAACTCAAATTGGGAAGACACCGAGTCATTTTCATGACTCGGTGCCCCATGATGCATCTTGCATTGTGGAAAACACACCCCAGCTCGACTGCAGTCAAGCTGACACTTGATATGTTCATGCTGAACATTCTGGCATGACTCCGGTTACGCCTAATTCCCAAATTGGATTAAAGCCTCAATTTGGGAATTCTTCTCAATTGTGTGCTTCTGCACATGAAACAAGCTTTCATGATGTTCCTCACATCATGAAGAACTTGTCCCAGCTCGACAGGAGTTGAGCTGAATCCCCTCACATTCCCCTGGAACGTTCTGGTGTGGTTCTAGCCCTGCCAAATTCACGGATTGGATTAAAAACCCAATTCGGGAATTCTTCTCGATCATGTGGTTCTGCACACGATTCAAGCCCCATGATGTACCCCGCATCATGAAAAACTCGCCCCAGCTTGATTCTAGTCAAGCTGATCCTCAACATATTCAAATTGAACGTTTTGGTGCAGCAGGAGCTGCACCGAATTCCCAAATTGGGTCTAATACCCAATTCGGGCAGTCACCAAGTTGTGAAAACAGCTCAGTGACCCACAATGCTCCCCGCATCATGCAAAACCAATTCCAGCTCAACTATAGCCAAGCTGGTCCCTTCTACATTCATACTGAATGCATAGGTGTGGCTCTGGCTGCACCTGATTCCCGAATTGGGCTAATACCTCAATTTGGGAATTCTAGTGCCAGCGCACATGCTGGCACAAACAAGCTCCAACCCAATTTACATTGGGCTAATGGCAATGCTATTCGCATTGCCAAACCAAACAAGTCAAAACTTCAATCACCAATCAGGTCATCCCAATACGATGGTTTCTTTGAAGCATGTGCAAAAGCACAGGCCACAAGCCAAAAGGCTCTCCATGAAATTTCGGAGTTCACAGAAAATTTTCTGCTCAACTCTGATAGCAATGTTCGTTACATTGCCAAACCAAGTTGTTTTCACAACCCAGCGCTTAATAAGACCAAGGGCCCTGTCCTGGGCACCTGCACATCTGAAGGTGAAGTTTCACCACCAGATGAGACTCTGACACCTCCCCCTCCAGTTCCTCTTCCCACTCGTGCCCCTCCCCTTTGCATCAATCCACACCCTGGATCAATTCAAGAGGTGAGGTTCACTCCTTGGAAGGCCATGCCTTCCAAATTGACAGTGGTACACACTATCACTGTAAATTCATGTTTTGGCACAGCCAGGCCCTCAAAAAGGGACTGGATGGACCGAGTCACTGCCCAGCGACTCTGTGAACAGGATCTCCAAGATATTGGAGATTTGCAATTCCCTGATCAGGGAATTTTTTTCAATGTCAACGGGTACCCTGTCATCAAATTACTGGACAGTGGTAAAGACCCACCGTCCAGAAATTGTGGGGGACAAATCCATTGTGGACTACAACAGATTTCTGAAACTTGTGGAGCAAGCTCAAAACATGTACAATGTTCACAAGCAAGCTTTTTTTCTTTTTGAGAGGGGGAGAGCCAATGTAGAAATACACTAGCTCACTCTATATCTCAAGTATGTGGGATTAAAAATCCCTCAAAACACGATTTGCCAGAGGATTGGGTATGGTACATCCAGATGTACCCCAACCAATGTCCTACTGGCATAAAGTATGATCACAATGATCACACTCTCACCCGTAATGTACAGGGATGGTTACTAGTAAGTAACCATGCCCAGTTATAGCAGTGGGGACTTTCAAGGTGAAGCAGCATTGCTTCACCTTATGAACAGCGGAGTTGTTCACAACTCCAGGACTTTACACATCCATTACCGGATGTGATGAGACAAATATTGTCTTGAATATTTCAACATCACCATATGCAGGTGACATTGATAATGCTATGTTGGATGATGTAGCCTTTTTTTATGCCTCCCAAGGCATTACCATTGAAATGGCAAAAGACATAACTGTCTTTGCCCTTCAGTGGTTGACTATGTTCCGTACAATGGACCCTAGTCTTGGATGCAAGTTACATGCAACATGTGACTGTGTTCTTCACTCCTGTTTCTGAATACATGGCACGCTACCATGCATTCAAAATCCCAGGATATATTCACAACACGCTATTGTGAATATGTTCCCAACTTCAACTATCAAGTTGAAGTTCTCACAAATATGCTCCAGCTGGGTTGACATGCTATCAAACCAGTTGGGGACCCCCCTTCCTCTTCTATTGGACTGTAGGCTCAATCTGGCTAGGGAGGGTGTAACGTCTCTGATCCCTGATCGGCAGGACCTCAGTCTTTACAGGCAGTGGCGCATTCCCACGCCTGCCAATAATCTATATTATAATAATTATATATTAGATACCTTAGCTTTAAACTATCACCTTGTGAGTATACGTGCTGCAAATTGATTCACCCATTAGTCCTATTCAGTAGCCATTCAGTAGTCATGTACATCAGCACTGTACTGAAATAAATCCAGTAGTACTGTGTGCATGATATTAAGGCTCTAGGCTCCATTTAGGAGCTGTTACATTCTCTCTGCTAACCTCCAATTGTAACTGTGCTCGAGCTCCCCTATGAGCTGGGCACTGTAGTAAATAATGGAAGGTTGTTTCTGGTGCCTGAGCACAAGTCGGGCAGTCTGATGACTGCACTTTCCCAATGCAATTTAGATGGCAGTAAAGGTAATTGTGACCTGTTCATAGCTGGACCAGGATGCTTGTGTGTTTTTTGGCCAGACCCATTGCCATCTTCCTGAACCTTCTAGCCACCTCTGTTGCATCTCCCTTTGCCACCTTCTGAAAATCCAAATACCAGGGTGAACATCAAAACATGGTGTTGTGAAGAACATTTAAGGCTTTTGCAAATGTCTTCTGGGCTGCTGAACAGCTCACCGGAAGGAATTTTCATAGGCATCCAGGTAAGCTGGCTTTTGGGCTTGACCCATATAGCGTCAGCACCCTTAGCTTCCTTATCCACTGCCTCATTCCCCTCAACACCTTCATGTTCCGGAACCTATCCAACCGTGATTTCCATTTGTGAGTGGTAGCGTTTGACTTGGTATAGAAATGTGTGAAAGTGGTCTATTAGGTAGTGAGCCGGGCCTGGTAAGTTTGATCCAGTTGCAGCAATTGCAGATGTGTTGTCAATCCATATTGAGACTGCTTTGACTTTGCCTCTCTCTTTCCTTTGCAACAACTCCAGTCCCAGCATGGGGCCGACCAATTCTGCTTTGAATACTTCATGCTCCTTCTCTGATCCCAGGCCTAGCTTCAGTGATGCCACCCTCTCTCCATCCCTATACAAAACTGCAGCTGCTCCAACTTTTCCCTCAACCCCTGATCCATCCATGAAGATTTGGTATTTTGCTTCATCTTCCTCTACCTGTTTTATTGCACCTTCCCTATCCTTCCATCTCCTAACAGTCACCTCTGATTTCTACCCCACCGCATGTTGCACTGCTTGTCACTTCTCCATTACCCTCAGGTTGAGTTTGAAAGAGTTCATGAGATCATGAAGTGTGGAAAAGTGTTTTTTGATATATCAAGTAGAGGCCTTTTGTGCTAGGGATTTAAGGGGGTAGCTGAGCGGAAGTGAAGCAATGCAAACTGCTGTGCATTGTTGAACTTTGTCAATTGCAAGTGACATTGGTAAAAGTCCTGAGTGGATATCTAGGAGGTCTGTGAGAGTTGATGGTAAGGCTCCAGTGATGATGATTGAGGCTTGGCATTGGATGAAAGCCAGTTTAGATACAATTGCTTGACCTGGTTTGTTGCAAACACTGCTGTCCTTCAACTGCATTCCTGGGTGTTGTTGAGGAGCTAAAAAGACATCTGCAGCATATAACATGCTGTTCATCAATATTGCAATGTACCACTTGCGCACATGCTCAGCTGCCACCCCTCCTACAGTTCAAGACAGTCTATGGAACTGTGAGAGCCATGTCTGACCCTTCTGGATCACCACTGCTGCCTGTTCCTTGAACTGTAGCTCGCTATCCAGAAAAACCCCCAGTAATTTCACTCTGTCCTTTCTTTTTATCTCTTCATTCCCTACCCTGATTGATCCCCCCTTATTAGTACCATCTTCTGCTGTATTGTTGGATGCTGCATGTGTTTGCATGTAAAGTCTGAAAGCTGGAATTTGTCTAAACCAAAGGAGCAGTTGTGGTTAGTCACTCATTCCATTACCCTACCTGGATCATTCATCAGCTGCTCAAGCCGCCTGTGCGTTTCCAAGAAAGATGTGGCCCAGGTTATCAAAATGGAGTCATCAACAAATAAAAGACCTAGTTCATCCGCCTTGTTGCAGATGACTTTGAGAAGTCCACTGTTGTAAAAGATGTACTGTACCTCTGCAAATGGGTCACCCTGGTTGAGACTTCCTGGCGGTTGAAATGCCTCTGTAGCATAGTCATTGAATATGATACTGAGTCTTCTGTCTCTTATACCACTGTTCTAACTAATCTGTAATCTCTTTTGGTACTCCTGCTATACATAGTTCATCTTGAAGCATGGGTAGGTCAACACTGGGATATGCTCTTTTGACATTGAGAGCCAGTGCTGAAACCACTTTTCCCTTCCTTCATGCCTGTTTAATAGTCAATACAAAGAGATGAAGAGAGTTGGTCATGCTACTGCCCGGTCTGCCTCCAAATTGTAGCAGTGGTAGGAGTCCCCTGAGCTTGGAATGTTTGATAATATTATCCGCTACCATGCTGCTTAGTAATTGTGGGTGTCCATCTGAAATTATGACTGGGTGTGATGATCCTGGTTGTTTGTAGTTAGTTTTACCTAGCTTGTGTAACACAATAGTTTAGTTGAGCAGCCAGTGGGGTGGATAGTATCTAAGTGTGAAGGTAGCCCTGTATAGAGGCCCTAGATGAGGTACTAAGAATTCATTAGCTTTCAAAAAGAGGATATTCAGGATCGTCCCTGGTTTCATTGCCTTATATGGTTTCATTCTTCTAATTGCTGCTGCAATCTGGTGGTTCTGAGGTGGCTGAAACAACCACACCTCCGCTGGGTACTCAACGTCATCTGGTACCAGCAAAACTTCAGGAGCACAAGGGAAGAAGGCAGACTTGAAGGCCTCTGCCTTGTCCTTATTGCTCATCAAACACCTTGTCATGTCATCCACCTCCCTCACTTCCAACTCAGAAACATGGACTACTGCCCCTATCACTGAAGCCGCATTGTACCATTTTGGCTGCACCCTACTTATTGGACTTTTTCAGACCCTCCAAGTAAGTATCCCAGTACTCCTTCTTGGCCTGTTCCATCTCTCAAGACAAGTCCTGTTGCAACCTCTGATACTCCTCATGTATTGGATCTTCTGGTAGGTGTTGTTTGAGGTGAGATCGTTTGCCAGATTCTTCTTCCAGCTATTCCAGATCTTCACCTCATCCATGTACCATCAACAAGCAAATGGAAATGGCTTGACCATTGGTACATATTCCTTGACCACATTCTCTATCACCTCATCAAAAGCCCTCAGGCGAGTATCAAACTCTCCCCTCATTTCAATCTCCATCAGTTCCCCCAGGCCCTCCAGACTATTAATTAGGTCATTCATGAGTTCTGCCTATTTGACTATCCTCCAGTTCCATTTAGGGTGCTCAGGGGCATGTTCTAGTGTTAGTGCTACCTCGGTTATAATAGAGAAATGGTCTATTAGTGGTGGTCATAGACCTGGGTCAACTTCGCATGTAACAATTTGGTCAAGCAAATTAGCTGAACAAAACACATTGTCAACCCTGGTTTTGTTCTTAGTATTGCTGGCTTCAAGGGTTGGTATCATTGGTGGCATCCTCATTCCAAATCTGGTGGTGAGATCAATGAGAAACTGAGCTGTTTGCAAATTCGCAGCGGTGAAAAGGTGAGCATTTCAAGGGTCATCCCATGATGGATGGTGCTGGTTAAAGTTGCCAAGCCAGAGATAATTCAATGGTGCCTTGGTCATTAACAGTGCATCAGTGGACAAAAGATAGTTTTGTAGTGCAGAAAGCTCATTGTCATGGTTGCAGTCAACATAGATGTTGATAATTCAAAGTGTTCTGAACAGACTGGTGATCTGGACCACTGTTATGTCCAAATTCCAGATTGGAATTGGATTCCATGAGCTGGTCAATAAGCTCTTGTTGATCATCATCACTGACCGCGTCTTCTTTTTTGTCTCCTTGCTATCAAGGTGTATTGCTGGGTATATGGGATGGAACTGTGATAGTCCCTTTGTGTTGCCAAATTTGTCAGTGTTGGGTTCCTGCATTGCAAGAATGTCAAACGAACTGTCAGTATTAAAAAGCATGCTGAATTGTGCTCCTGGTGATTTATTTAGATTCTGCTGCCATATCTTGAGTCTGTTCAAAGGTGTGTAATTATTAGTTTGTTCCATCATTTGGTTTGATTGTTGGTATCAGCAGTCTGATTGAAGCACATGGCTCTTGGTTCCAGTGGGGTTTGTTGGTTAACCCATACGTCCATTGTCAATTGCCTCGTAAACACTGCCTTTTGAGATGCTAGTGGTTGACTAGAGGATTGAGATCCTCCAGCCTGTATATTGCCAGAGGCTCCTCCTCTCCCTCTGGGTCCCCCAGCAAGTTGCCCCATCCCTGTTCTTTCAGAAGTCTGCCACATTTTATCTCTCTCCACTAGTTTCTCCCTCCAGGAGTCATCAAACATCTCCCTCCATCTACTACTATCCTCAAATGATTCCCAGGACTTGGGGTCATCATTCACAAAATATCTGTATTGCAAATCTGTGCATCTCCTCCATAGTACTTTTCTTCTCTGTATGAACAACAAACACTCACAATCATTAGCACCGTGTCCCTCCACATTGCAAATTGCATAGAAAAAAGTACTTTCTGCTGCATCACAGGCTGCTGTGCAATGTGTTTTAGCACATTGACCACACATATTGTTCTCCTGCCTGCATTCCTTTGCAAAGTGCCCAAATTTGTGGCACTTTGAGCATCTTCAAAGCTCTAACAGGGACTTACGGACCTCAAGGGACCTTCCTTGCACTACCAGACCATTCCGGATGGCCCTGTTGGCTTGCTCTGTCTCATCAAAAGAACAGATGATGTGAGCCACTTTCTGCTGCTCCCCATGATTCTCTACCGCCTTTATCCATCACGCTCTAACAATTGCACCCTTCTCCAGTGAATTCACCTCCTCAATCTTCCTTAGCGTAAGGTCCGACTCGAGATTCTCTGTCACCAGCACCATCTTCATCCATGTCATCCATGGTGGTAATGGTCACGGTAATCTCTCCTTCCCATTTTCCTTTCCACTCCACTATCCTCCCATTCTTTCTTATCCATTCTGATATTGCCTTGTCTGACAAGAAAACCAGCGCCCCTCCAGGTATCTTTCTGGCTGACATAAAATTGCCTGTAGGCTTAGAAATGGCTGAGAAAGCCTCCTCGTCCTTCACACCCTCCAAAGCCTTATTCGCTTGTTCCACAATCTCCTTTTTTGACAGCATGGCAAGCCAATGAAGCTTGCTATGCTGTCCACTCTCACAGATTACTACCTTACAAAACGCTGCCTTTGCATCTCAGATTGCTTGTGCATGTGGTGCACATAACGTGCACTGGCCACTCAGCCCTACTCCTTTGTCTATTGCAGACCTTGCAGCATCAGCAAAGGATTTACCTCCTCCCGCATTCACCACGTACTCTATGCCTACTAGATCGATTGGCCCAGTCATCTTTGGAACTACTGCCGTTAGCAGCAGCTAATCCCTTTGACAGACCCTTGATCTTCTCTTTCACTGCCTTCATGGTATTGTTGGCTTTGCTCAACAAACTGTTGCATTGTTGTGCCACCTCCTGCGCTGCCGCAAAAGCAGCCTCCACCTCTCTTTCCATCTTCTTTATAGGGCTCCCTGCAGGTTAGCCTGCACTCTGTCAGCCACGATCTGTGTGAAAGCTGGTTTCATCGCTCAGAGTAAGTGTGGCAGCTGCCCCTGCCATCTTGGCCAGCTTGGCATTGAATCTCTTTTCAAGGGCCCTAGTGACCCTCAAACATAACTTGTCCTCGTCTATCTGCAAGATTTTGCCTGTCTCCCCTTTGGTTTGAAAATGCATATCTACTCTTTTCTCCATGCATGTGGCCATATTATCAAAGGCCTGGTGATCCCATTTTGCCGCAAACACGTCTCTCGCTACTAAAGTTGCTACTCTGATTAGCTCCCAATCTTTCCTCTTTGACTGACTAGTGGTTGACAGTGTTATTCCCTTGATATTCTGGTCTGCTTTTTCAATTATTTTCAACATCAAGCCTTCATTGTCAGTGAAGTTGAATGTTTCCGATATCCATTTATACAATCTCAGCAGGGTTTTTGCAGTGCCAAGCTCACTACTGGATTTTGTATGCTACAAGAGTGTTGGTGGCAATTCTGCTGCATTCTGGCTCATATTTGTGGCCGGTGTTGTTGTGGGTGGTGTTGAACATGTTAGGGAGTTAGCCCAGAGATGTATTACTTATTCTAAAATGCTCTATGATCTCCCCAAGGCTTCCTTATTCTCCACCAGTGTGATTTTTACCATGGGAATATTGGAAGAAGGTGACCATAGTGGATCAAGAAAAGTTAGTCTGCACCATACAAGCAGGAGGATGAAGGAACAGTTCTACGAGAATTGAGTTCTGGGTGTGGTGGAAGAATTGGCATGGAGGATTAGAGAGAGGAAGGAGCAAGGAAAGCGGAAAGGGAGAGAAGGGGAAATGTGAAATAGGTAGGGGAGGGGGAGGATATTAATACCAGTACTGTAATTATATATTTTTGGAACAGTTTATGGAACAGTTTATGATATGGTGCATATATTTTACAGTATACATATGAGTATTTCGCACATTTAAATTTTTTCAGTTCTTGAGCCACTTCTTACACTTAAGCACACTGAAATCTTTTCGGCGCTTATGCAAAACTTGTACTTTGCGAGGCTCATAACTTGCTCAAAAATGCTCAGATTGCTTCAGGTAAAAAGTAACACCCCTCCATTTTGGGGGTCAGGCTACCTAACTAGCAACATTTTAGAATTTTTTTCCACTTATAATTTTGACTTAATGCATATTTTGCCCAAATTTTGCCTATAACTTCTCTCCAAATGAAAATTTTGTGATTTTTTTTCAGATTCAGAATCAGCACTAAAAACAAGGTAGGATTAGACCTAGGTATCCTTTTTCCCATTTTCCCAGGACTCTTGGATTCGGGAGGGAAGATTTTGAAGGTTTTCGTTGGTGGAGATGAAATATAGGATTCAGAGTCAAGTGAATTATTTTTTGGGATTTATATATAAAGATGGACTTGAATAGCCTGTATTTATATTTTAACGATTACTGTCTCAGAGTGATAAAAGTTAGTGAACGGATAGATGAACAAAAATGAAAATGAAACAGATTAAATATGACGCATATGCATTAAGAGGGAATCGAACCCCCGGCAGGTAGAAAGACAATTTCCCACAGGATGTGTGGCAACAACCCCGACAATCCGGAGCTCAAGGAGGAATAGTCCTGAGGTTGTCCAAAGTTGGAGCAGTGGTACTAGTAGCTCTATCAGTTCTAAAAGATCAACAGCTGGTTCCCGTGCTAGTGATGCTAGTCCACAAACTTCTCTGGCTTCTGGTTTATCTAGCCTTAGACGATCGACAGTGGCAGGTAGCAGTGCAGAAAAGGTTCGTAGTACTCTGTGATACACCACTAAATTGTTGATCTGCTCTTACCCAGAATTCCAGAATTCTGTTGCAAATCCAAAGAAAAAGATCAACCTGGATATTATACCCGATATCAATACCACCGCTGGGAAGAAACAAATTTGGGCAAGAGACCAGTATGTGTATTCGAGTACGCGGCTGCGAGCAGCTTCCAGGCACTGTCAGTCTCCAATGATCATCTCTCTGATTCAGGAGGGAAGATTTTGAAGGTTTCGTTGGTGGAATGTAGGATTCAGAGTTGGGGGGTGGCAAGTGAATTATTTTTGGGGTGGACTTGAATATTTTTTGTCTCAGAGTGATTGAAAAGTTAGTGAACAAAAAGGATTAAAACAAATGGCCACTAAATAAGTGCAGTCCATATGCATTAAGAGGGAATCGAACCCCCGGCGGGTCGAGACTCCATAGAGGAAACTTATGGCAACGACCCAGGTTACCACTACCCCATTAATGCGTATCCAGATTTCATAAGCGTTCAATTATGGAAGCAATCTGTATTAAGCGCCCCCTCGCGTCGCGTTTCTCTTTCTCAACTTTCTCAATCTTCTTCGCTTGCAGCCGGACTTGAAATTCGTACGACTTTTCTCAGTTTAAATTATTACAAACACTAATCTATCCTTTACAAGATCGCAATGACCTCGAAACAAAAACTCGTTATCCGCTTTCCAGCTAAAGCATCTACTCCCGATGCTGACACCGATCCCGACGAAAGTGCTACCCAGTCCTATCGACGTTGACGGTGACAACGAGCCGGTACAAACCAATGTGCCGGTTAAACGCGGACGAGGAAGACCACGAGGCGCTGGAAGTCGGCTTGGAGGATCCAGTATAGGATTAGGGAGAGCTGGATCTAGCACGCCCACTTCGACACCGAGAGCGCGCGGACGTGGAAGGGGAAGAGGCCGAGGCCGAGGCGTTACCCTCAAACTTCCTAAACGTGAAGATGGCGAAGAGGGCGACGAGGAGGAAGGCGAAAGCAGTTTTGCAGAGGAAGTCGTTGAGGAAGAGAAAAAAGCACCGGTAGGAGGCGGGAGACCCTTCCGAAAAGTCCAAGGCCAAATCTACATAATCGAAGGCGACGAATTCATCACTCCCTCCTCTCCCGCCGGTGACGCTAAAATCGACCAGCATGGAAACCTTCTCGGTGGCCGAGTCTTCAAAGCAAGTACATTCACGCTACCCAACCGACATCCAGAAAGACAATACATGCTCGCCATCGAAGCAGCTCGCACTTCCGGCTTCCGTGATTCCCTCTACTATTTCCGTCGCAATCCCCTAGCGTTCAAGCTGAACGCGACTCAGCCAGAGAAAGACTATCTCATCTCACAAGGCAAGCTCGGGCCTCATCTGAAAACACGCAGTGTCACGCTTATCACCGCCAGGAGCGCGTTCAAATTGCATGGGAGCAAGATGGTTAGGGATGGGAGGTGGGTAGTGGATGATTACTACGAGGACAAGGCATTGGAAGCGCTAGCGGAACTTCCTAATATCAAACCCGGCGACCTGGTAGGGGACCTCGTCGACCCGAATGCCGAATCAGAGGCTGCTCGCGCAGAAAAAGCAAACAAGTCCTTCCTAGCTGGTGAATCGAGCTCCGCACCTAATGGCGCCTCCATCTACCGTCCTGGTGGCCCAACAACAATTTTCGCAGGCAACGGTCTCGGTCCCTTCTCCGATGGCCGTTGAACCCTGTTCGAAAGGCTTTATTGAACAGAGACGGTCTTACGGAGGAAAATTGGATGTGGATGATGGCGGAGAGAGTTAGGGACGCTGATGAGCAGTGGAAGAAGATTAGGACCAGTAGCAAGGTTGGTAGTCCGGCGGGATTAATGCCTGGAGCGGGTGTGGGTGTAGAGGCCAGGGCGAATGTGGCGAATGCGACATGGGACGCCGATGCACCGGATTCGTCGCTGCCACTGGGCATGTACGAGCCTCATACGGGGAGTGTTTTCTGTATGTGTTTTTTCGTATTTTCTTGTCATATAACATCGTTACTGAATCTACTCTAGTCCCATCCAATACCCAGCCTACCCGCGCTCGATGGGAACAAGAAGAACGACCACCAAGCGAAAGAATACTAGGAGGCAACAAAACTGGTGCTGCAGCGTGGGGTTTAGCGTATGTTGATACTATCATGGAGCTTTAGTCGTGCATGCTTTGGGCAAGCATGCATAAATAGAAGGGTAGGAGGAGAGATTGAAACTGGGAGGGTATGAAGACTGTACGATGTACTTTGTTCATTGTATGAAGATTGCAGTTAACAATCACAAAGACAAGATCTTACTTTGACGCGGTGGATGTGTTCAGTACCTTTGAAACGGTATCGAGTATCACTAGTCTCCGCTGTTAGCTCTCAGTGTCGTTGTTGTTGTCGCATCAGATATGCTCATTCAGCCTTCAGGCTTCACTGGGCTTCGTACTTGGTGTGTAATGTGTAATAGGAAATGTGTAAGAGGGCAATTTGATGCTTCTCAATGTGATATTATAATAACCACTGTAGCACCGGTGTTATTTCTTGGCTCTATGCCATGATTGCCACCCATGCATTCTTTGTATTTTTCAATTTTGGCGACTATAGCTCCTCAAATGACCTATTCTTATTCGCAAGTGCAACCTCTTGTATCTGCATAACAGCTCCACTGACATCTGTAGGATAACAAATTTCCAATTACAGTAATTCAGCAAATTTAGTGTGACATTGATCACGAGTATTTCTCGACATTTTTTGCTAGACGACCCCATCGTCCATTGTTAATCTCAAGGATCTCCTTGTATTCCGTACTATCATGTCCATAGAATGTTGCGCAAGGATAAGGCTGCAGGATGAATCCGCAAACGAAGGAGTATCGCCCAAAACCCAGACATCTTCCTTTCTGAACCATGCGCAGCAACGGTCCCCACCTCTGCTTTCCACTTGTTCCATGTCGCCTCATCCTTGAGGAATAACTCCTCAAGTTTTTCCAAACATCGTCTCATACTTTGTACGGAAGAACACTGCGCTGGCAGGGTTAGTTATCAGCGGGACGGTAGGTATGACAAAGGGATAGAATGCATTGAGCTTGGGGTAGACCGCATCTCGGAAAGCTGCCTGAAGAGCGTAGCTGCCTTCGGGAATCAGCCGGGGTGTCGGGGTAGGTTTTGTCAAGATATTCGACAATGTCAACAGACTCAGATAGTGTAATGCCGGTGGAGTCGTCGACAATCACAGGGAGCGTGTACTCGGGATCACCGTTAAGCTTCTTGCCCGTAGGCTTCACGGCCTTTGGCGATTCTTTCGAGGTCAGGATATTCGATACAGATGGTTTTGAACTCGAGACCCTTGTAGTTAAGGCAGTATCTATCGTTGAAGTTTGATTAGAACTGGTTGTGAAAGACAAAAAAAGACGGCCTGATTTTCACCACATATGGGTTCCAGCTCACTCCTTTCAAGGTGCGCTTCCAGTCAAAGTCGTACAAAGTGAGCATGCTAGGTAGAGATAGAAAGAGTTTAGTGAATGTGATGGAGGAATTGTTTCCATATGGAGTAGCTTTTATACGCCTTTTCAGGCCGTTACAACCCGACATCAGCAAAACCTGGGTGATCCCATAGCAAGGTCCCCCTCTGTGCAGCTCTGCACAGTTCTGTACAGAGCTGCACAGAGCTGCACAGAGGGGGACCTTGCTATGGCGAACACCCAGTTTTTGCTGATGGAATGACTTTTGTTCAGCTCCGAAGTCGGCCAACGACTTCCCACTTTTTTGTCAGCGTATCACAGTCGGGAGCTTGGAATGTTTCTAGTACTATATAGCTTATATATTTGCTTATTATTTGCAGCGGTGACGATGGGAAAGCTGTTTCAAGAAGAAGAGCTTTTGCTATAGTCAAGACCCGGAGGATCATACCAGCGAGACTTGGTCGGAGTCGGTCAGGAACGCCTTGCAGAGTCTTGGCTGAGATCATGCTTCTTCTCGTGAGACTGGTGCGCTATATCGTAAAGACGGATTGGTGATGGAAGCCTGAGGAAGAAGAGGAGACCGGGTGAAATAATAAAATAAGCGCTTTGATTTGAATAAACTTCGAGTCGGAGCAGTAGGTTGCCCAGTGTGAAATCTAAAGGCTTAGTGTTCGTTTTCGACTTCGACTGATCCGAATATCTGGAGCCTGAAGCTCTCAGTCTTGCAATAATTTATGCTTCCATTGACTTGCGCTTTTCGTGATCTGAGCTACTTCAACAACCAAAAAAACCTGGCTAATTTAGAGACTTCGAAAGGTGGGCATTTGGACGTGGACTGGGAAGTTCACGAAGTCACGCATGAAGTAGAATATTCATATCGCCATTTGTAAGACTTGACGCTTACTCAAGATGTGCGAGATTCCGTCGGCACCACCATAATATCGATAAAGATCCTTTATAACGACCACCATGTTCGAGACAGACCGTCTAAGACTTCGAGCTCGACGACAGCGATGCACATTCTGTGGAATAATTTCTCCGTGTAAAAGACGCTGACTATCGGTTCGTCGTGCCCGCAAACGGGATGCCTATGTACCAGGAGCCCTGAACCACTTCTCACAGCCATTATCGAGACGAAAGCAGACAACGTGTTGATTGGATACACGACATGGTTCATGGATTCCCAGAAGAATTGGGATGCTAGGTTCAGGATTGCTTTGCTACCAAAGTTTTAGCGTAAAGGATACACAAGAGAGGCTCTTCCCTTCTTCTGGAGTATAGTTTCCATCAGCTTGCAAGTTCCATAGAGTGTCTTTGGAAGTATTTGGAAATAATCAAGGTGCCAGAGCAAGTGCAGAGGAAGGCTATCTTGAGGCTATCTGGATGGAAAATGGCAGGATGTGGCCGGGATAGCGATCTTGGAGGAAGAATGGGCGGCTTTGAAATGGAAACTTGAAGACACTCGACTATGTAGGAATCCAAATAATGACTTTCTTGGGAGCCAAGTTGATGAGGCATTTTGTGTATTATAGAGACGGGAATAGTACTATGCAGTACTATGCGATAGATAATTGTTGTCGGGATAGAAGTGTGTAAACCCCAGGAGCACCATTACTAAGTAGTTGTGAAGGATTTAGCGACATTGATGAAGGAGGTTTTCCCCGAAAAACCATTGTCGAAATAGCAGGTAAACGGAGAAGAGAATTCTAATTTCTTAGAGGAACATGCTGTAGTATGCCAAATTGGTCTAGATGAGCGCCAATCTTTCACACACTGGCATAATACCAACTCCGATATACCTGTTTCTCATCCTCTCCATTAGATGGCAACCAATTGAGCGTGGTGTAATCCGAAAGACGAATTGTTGTGGCCAAAGAGTCCTTGACGTGGTACGACGTCGCACCTGCGACTCGGAAGCGTAGTGCGCAAGTTTCCACGGTACAACGCTATCCATGATCTTGATTCACGAACAATCATATTCTTTGGTAAACTACTATTGCCCTTAGCATATTGTTCTGAAGGTCCGAAGATTTCCGAACCTGTTATTTGGGCCTCGAAATGAATGGAGGGCTATGCGTAACAAAAAGCTGTCGACCTATAATTGTAGATAATATGTAAAAGCAGAAAAAGGGCAATATGAAATAAGTACTATTATGTTCAATGTCATGCATGTGCCGGCGGTGCAACGGGCACGGATGGTTCCTGAATTTCAGGTATATAAGCCTCAAAGGTGTCAGAACTTTTGTTTCATTTCACACCCACCCTTCCATTTAGAATGGGCTCCTCGTAAGTAAAATTTATTCAAAAGCAGATATTGATTAAATGAGTCATGGTATCCATAGTCACCAAATGCTACCTTATGCTTCAAACTTTCAAATCTACAATTCAGTTTTCACCACTGGGGTCACTCATGTTACATATATTGGACCTCATGTGACTCAGGATGCAAGCCAAGGTACTTGGACTCTACAAACTGTTGGATCATGAATGATGACTGATTTCAAAATTTACTCAGA
This sequence comes from Gymnopus androsaceus JB14, assembly GCA_009733575.1. NCBI lineage: Eukaryota > Fungi > Basidiomycota > Agaricomycetes > Agaricales > Omphalotaceae > Gymnopus > Gymnopus androsaceus. The sequence continues at coordinate 58,234 of ML769614.1, forward strand.
TCACGGATTCTCACTTTCAAATGTTCTCAAGTGCCTTGCCCCTAGTCAGTACTTTGTGGGACGTGAGGACACATTGGGAAAACTTTCAAATATATTTCTGGAACCATGCATAACTCTCTGGAGTACAAATACAGAGGTGATCCGGGATTTTGTAACAAACCATCTTAAATCCAGACTTAACTTCAAATAGTGAGTTTGGTCTTGAATTCCAAAAGATAAAATGTGAGCTAAATATATTGTATCCATCTTGTAGCCCCTGTATTTTTTTGGATGCAAGCTCTACTCAGGCATTAAATGCAGCATTTGCAGACAAGATCAGAGAACATGATCTTCCAACAAAATTCCTTCTAGTGTTGGAAAATGCAAATGGATCTGTAGTGGAAGATTATATTCATAATCTCCCCCACTCTCCTATTCTTGTGACAAGCACAGAGCCAGCTATTCAAAAATTGGCATCATTTACTGCTTTCAAATTTCAACTTCCTGATGGTGCCAATCAGCAAGAAATGCAGAAGGTGCTGGGATCCATTGAGAAAGTCCTTGAGCCTAGGCAACGGGTTGCAACTCTTGTGGCGAATGGAGGAACTGGGAAAACCCAGATAGTTCTTCAATTTGTTACCAACAGCACTTCCAGGTTAGAATCAGTGATTCAAAACTTTGATTGATAGTTAAAAGATTTTCACAGATTTTCCAACATTTGGTTCTTTGATGCTGCCTCCAATGACACTCTTGCTGCCAATTTTAAAGAGCTTGGCAGTGCTGCAGGTGTTGGTGAAGGAGTGAAGCAAGTCCGGGACTTTTTGGCAAGAATGAATCAAAATTGGCTTTGCATTTTTGACAATGCAGATGACAAACAGGTTATCCTCAAAGATTATATTCCAAGTTGCAGTCATGGCAATGTGATTGTTACAAGTCGCCTTAAAGAGACATTACAAATGGCATCACCAGAATGCCACATTGACCTCAGTGACCTTAAGAGGGAGGATGCCATTGAATTACTCTTGAAGCATTCACACAATGAGAGATCTGAGGAAAACCAGAAATCTGCTATCCACATTGTTGATGCTTTTGGGTGTCATGCTCTTGCTATTTCAACAGCTGGTGCATACATTGGCATAACCCCAACATGTACACTGGAAAATTACTTGACACATTTCAATAAGAAAAGCACCAAGATTCTCAATTATAAAACAAAATCACTGGATGCCTACCAACTAACTGTATTTGATGCATTTCAATTGAGCTTTGATAAACTTCATCATCCAACTCAGTATTTGATGCAAATCTGTGCATATCTGCATCCAACTTATATTCCTATTGAGATATTCGCTCGCGCAGCTGCTTTTACTGGTAGTGATACTAGTTCCATTGATTTGAATCCTCCAACTGAAGCTATAAATGTATTGGAGAATTTTCTGTCCCTATTTTTAGGAGAAGACTCATGGGAAGACAGTGTAGTTGAGCTATGTCAATTATCACTGGCCTCTTATGATGATGATAAGAAATATTTGGCATTTCATCCAGTTATGCATAAATGTGCCAAAGAAACTATTGTAAATCAGGAGTATATGAGACAGACAGTAATGTTACTGCTTGGACGGGCTACTCCACTTGGAAGACTGATTGGAGACCAAAGATTCTATCACCGAATATTGATTCAGGCCAGTTCAATTCAGATAAATGATTTGCCTACTTTCCATGCAAAAATTTGCCTTTCAAGGGTTTTTTGGGAAAATGCTTCATGGGAAAATACTGAGAAGTTGGAAGAGGGAATGCTTGAGCAGTACAGGAACATACTTGGAGAGCAGCATCCTCATACATTGACTTCAATGCACAACCTTGCTAGTACATATCTTGAGCAAAGAAGGTTGAATGTAGCACAGCAGCTTCTAGAACAAGTCATTGCACAGCGCAAGGAAGTGCTTGGTGACTCCAATGGTGAGCACCATTCTGATATATTGGACTCAATGAATAACCTTGCTAGCACATATCAGCTGCAAGGAAAGCTGGATGAAGCTCAGCAGCTTCAGGACCAAGTGCTTGAAAAGCGGAAGGAAGTGATTGGTGAGGCCCATTCTGATACATTGACTTCAATGAGCAACCTTGCTGTTACATATCAACTCCAAGGAAAGTTGGATGCAGCTCAGCAGCTTCGAGAGCAAGTGCTTGCAAAGCGCAAACAAGTGCTTGGTGAGAACCATCCTGATACATTGGCTTCAATGAGCAACCTTGCTGTTACATATTCTGCACAAGGAAAGCTGGATGCAGCTCATAAGCTTCAGGAGAAAGTTGTTGCACAGTGCAAAAAGGTGATCGGAGAGCACCATCCCAATACATTGCATTCAATGAGCAACCTTGCTGCTATGTATTATGCACAAGGAAAAGTGGATATAGCTCAGCAACTTCAAGAGCAAGTGTTTACACAGTGTGTGCAAGTACTTGGTAAGCACCATCCTGATACATTGGCTTTAATGCACAACCTTTCCAATACATTTCATGGGCAAGGAAAGTTGGATGCAGCTCAGGAGCTTCAAGAGCAAGTCCTTTCACTGCGCAAGCAAGTACTTGGAGACCACCATCCAGATACATTGACCTCAATGAACAGCCTTGCTATTACATATTATGAACAAAACAAGCTGAATATGGCACAGCAACTTCTAGAGCAAGTCTGCGCACAATACAAGCTATTGCTTGGGGACCACCACCATCCCGATACATTGAGTGCAATGAACAACCTTGCTAGCACATATCTTAAGCAAATGAGGGTGGATGCAGCGCAGCAGCTTTTAGAAAAAGTTGTTGCAAAGCGCAAGGAGGTACTTGGTGAGCACCATCCGGATACATTGGATTCAATGAACAACCTTGCCAGTATATATCAACTGCAAGGAAAGCTGGATGTAGCTCACCAGTTGCGAGAGCAAGTGCTTGCACAGCGCAAGGAAGTAGCTGAAGAGCAGCATCCTGATACCTTAACTTCAATGAACAACCTTGCTGCTACATATTTTGAGCAAGGAAATCTGGATGCAGCTTATAGCCTGCTAGAGAAGGTTGTTGCATTGCGCAAAGTGGCCATTGGAGAGCATCATCCTTATACCTTGGGTTCAATGAATAACCTTGCTATTGTATATCGTGATCAAGGGAAGCTGGAAGCTGCTCAGCAGCTTCTAGAGCAAGTTCTTGCACAACGCAAGGAAGTGCTTGGAGAACAGCATCCTGACACATTGACTTCATCTCACTACCTTGCTATTACATATATGTCACAAGGAAAGCTGGATGCTGCTCTACATCTTCAAGAGGAAGTTGTTGCCAAGCGCAAGGGAGTGCTTGGAGAGCAGCATCCTGATACATTGACTTCGTCGAATGTCCTTGCTCTTGTGTATCAGAATCAGGGAAAGCTTGATGCCACCCAGCAGCTCCAAGAGCAAGTCCTGGCACAGTGCAAGGAAGCACTTGGGGAGCACCATTCTCTTACACTCGCTCTAATCCACAACCTTGGTATTACATATCGTACACAAGGGAAGCTGGATGTTGCTCAGCAGCTTCTAGAGCAAGTCATTGTGAAGCGCAAGAAGGTCCTTGGAAAGCAACATCCTCATACATTGAAATCAATGACAAATCTTGCTCAAACATATCATCAGCAAGGCAAAGTAGATGCAGCTCACCAGCTTCAGCAAGAAATTGAAAATATCAACTTGCTTCAAAAAAGTTTATGCAGTTCAGTACCTGTCCATAAACTCCAAATGCCTAGTACTCAAACCTGTTACAATACACTCTCTTATCTGCTTTTTGCCCTTATCATTTTCTTTGTTGTTTTTCTTATGTTTTACCTTACTTATCAGGGCATATGGTACTATGAAATCACACTACAAGGATATTTCATATCCTCAGCTGCTTGCATCATGCTAGCATATTGCATTTACCATTACCATGGAAATTAGGTATCCTGCCAATCTCACCTTCAAAATCTTGACTATTTCCCTTTCTATTATGTATTCATTTTTACTTTTGGTTTCTCTGTTATGAGATATCAGATTGATGGTTTGCTTCAGCTGCTTCACTCCACTTTGGGGATATGCTTCTGCTATGCTATCCCTGTTTCATGTATTGCATACTTGTAGTACTATATACACTGCCTAGATACAACCTGAATGTCAAATTTTTGTGCCCCCATCCATCCTGCCCACTGGTTCCCTCCTCTGATGAGGTGTATCCACTGGCTGGACTGAGCCTGCTCATTTCCCAATATCTGTCTCATGAGTATCACCATCATAACATTAATGAAAATTCTTCATAACAAGCACTATATGTTCGAGTCCGACGAAGCACCGACAGCGAGAACATTCCAGGAACGTACACATTCTGTGGAATGATTCCTCCGTGCAAAAGACGCTGACTATCGATTTCGTCGTGCCCGCAGACGCAATGCCTACTAGGGGGCCCTGAACCACCTCTTACAGCCCATTATAAGCAGATAATGAGTTTATTGGCTACACGACATGGTCCATGGATTCCCAGAAGAATCGGGATGCTAGGTTCGGGATTGCTTTGAAAGCTTTCAAGTTACCAAAGTTTTGGCGTAAAGGATACGCAAGAGAGGCTCTCTCCTTCCTCGTGGAGTATGAAAGGGTCTTTCCTTGTGGAGTATGGTTTCCGTCTGCTTGCTTTCCATATAGTGTCTTTGGAAGTTTTTGGAAATAATAAAGATGCGGTAGAGCTGTACAAGAAGATGCGCGCATCGTTCAGTGACTATCGAATGACCAAGTAGTATATCCTCTATGAGACTGATTGAAGCACTGTTTATTTATTTAAAGCGGATTTGTCACAGAGCAGAGGAAGGCTATCTGGCTGGATGGAAAATGGCTGGATGTGTCGAGATGCCGATTTTGGAGGAAGAATGGACGGTTTTGGAGCGGAAACTTGAAGATACGACTAGGAGTCCGAGCAACGATGTTTCTGGCAGCCAAGTCGATGGGGCATTTTGTGTATTATAGAGACGGGAATAGTGCTATACGATATTGTCGTTGGGATAAAATCTGAATCTATCGAAGCATGTAACTCGAGGGGCACCATTGAGCACTGTTTGCGAAGGATTTAGCGGGATTGACGACGAATTTTTCAAAACCATTGTCGGAAAGAGAAATCTTGACTCTACCGGAGGAATATGCTGTATGACAAATTGCAAACAAATTGGGAGTCGTAGATGAGCGCTGGGACCCGCCCTGACCCGCGAACGCGTTTTCCCTTCTTTCACACACAATACCACCTCCGAAACCCGATATGCCTGTTTTTCATCCTTCCCATTAAACAATCAATCAAGCCAAAATCAAGCATGGTAAATCTCAAAGACGAATTGTTGTGGCTAATGTAGACTCGAGCCAGTCGCCGTAGTGGATGCAGCGACGTTTGATGATGAGTCGATCAAAGTGCCGCAAACGCCGGGCCGGGAAATCCCGTACCGGGGGTAGGTAGGTAGGGTCCGCCGTGAGGTCCGAAAATTTTTTTTTGACCAACCCTTAAATTGCCTTGAAATTGGCCTTACGAAGTGCCCACATGCCCACCTATGGATAAGATAAGCCGCCTTTGGCGACTTATCTCAGAATAGCGCATTAGCAGTCATGTGATCTAGGCATTCTGTCACTGGTATAAGCTAGGGGCACTCTAATGAGAGTTAAGTTAGGTATATGTATAAATTAAGTCAATGCTAGTAGAGAGGTTTGGCTGGGGCTTGGCCCGCGCTCCCGCCCGTGGACTCCGAGTGCTCGTAGCCCCAACCAGAGCAGAGCTCCAACCCGAGAGCACAAGGAGGAGACCCACCGTAGGGAAACGGGCCAAACCCCAAACAGAGATATGCTCTGGAAAGATGAGAAAGCTAATACTATTCATAAGTCGTCTAAGGAGATTGAATTATTCCAGGTCAATATTAATACCGTTAATACATGCGGTAATTACCGAGTCTGGTATCTTGTGTATTTTCTGGAAATCATCAATGGAGGTTTTCAGCCTCGAGATCTGAGAAGAATCGTATGCTTTGAGTATATGAACGGGTAAAACGTCCTCGAACCGTCTCCAATATATAAGAAAAGCCAGCGAGGTCCAACCGCCAACCGCAGCGACAACCTCAGGAGGTACGCCTGCTAGCAGGAGCTCAACAGCCCCGCCGATACGGAAGCTGTGGCCCTGGACCAGTGGGAATCTCTTGTCGGACCAGATTTTGTTGCAGAAGGTGAGGAAGACCGACTTGACCATATGGTGTGGTTGACCATGGTCGTCGACGTATGCGAATAAGGAGAAATCGTCGGGGATTCTGGAGTTTGCTCTGACATGCATCTGCATGGCGTTGAAAGGACAAAATAGTTTCAGTGCAGCTGTCTGGGCCGTGGCGGTGACCGTAGCTCCGACTTGCTTTGTCGTTTTGGTCCAAGGAATATGGAATGACACGGCCTTGGGTGAGTTGTCGGGATGGAGGGAGAAGATGATGTGGGTAGAACGGGATGCGTGGTAGGTGGGGTTAAAAGCCGCGATAGATTTCACGGTGAGCTCCCCGAGTCTGCGACAGCCCCAGAAGGCGTTGCACGCGACGGCCCATATAGAGCAATGGAATGGTATGGAGAACTTGAGTGCAAGGAAAAGTGCGAGCATGTGGTTGATTGATATGGGGTTGCGGATCGGTCGTTTATGGAGGGCACCGGAGACGCGAGCACCTGCTCTAGCAAAACGGATGAGTCTAGAGTCGGCGGGCCAGGGGGCACCCTTGAGTTTGTGCCAGGCTCGGAGAGCCGACAACCAACCCTTGGCGCAAGACCCACTGACCTTCCCCATGTGGTAGCCTAGGAATCCAACTATGAGGTGCTCGTTAGCAGGCATACGCTGGTCCTCCGAGATGTCTAGCATATCGCAAAATTGGTTGAATCGAAGGAGCCCTGCACCGTAGGCTTCCTTGGTCGGGTCCGCGAGTCCTGCTATAGCAAGTTTTTCGCCCCACTCTATGACCTCCGGAGGGAGAGTGAGCGAGCGCTCGGATCGTTTTGAGTTAGCGTAAGGGCTGCTCCATGCAAGGGGCGTTCAAGACGTAGATTCACTAAACTGACTCTGGAAAAAGTGAAAGCAAGGACCCCAAGAGTACCCTACTACTTTAAATTAATATCCGATGATAGCCGCTCAATTTTGTGCTCCAAAAGGTAACTCTGTCGTAACTCTATCGGATTTGCACAGCTTGCGGGGACTGCAATGCGAAAAGTCGGATGGGCGCTAAACTTGTTCTTCCAGTTCTTGCACTTCGGCGAGGCTCTCTCAATCATATCTCAGCCCAGAAAAAAAATCCAAAGAGGCAAATTAACATAAATTTGCATAATAATTTGAATGAGAACAAGTCCGAAGTTACTTTATTGGCTTAGTAAAAAGATGTGCTCAAGAGGTGTAATTAGTGAAGTGGCTGTGTTTTTCAGGACCCCGGGACCCAAAGTAGTAGTACTACCTGGGGGTAGTCGGTTTAGTGAATCTACTTTTTGAACGCCCCTTGGCTCCATGCGTGAATTCGGTCTTTCGAACTTCGATCGTCTTTCATCGAACGTCACCGGGCCGACGCAGCCGGCTGGTTCGAGTCTATGGCTAATGAGTCCTTGACGTGGTACGACGTCGCGCCTGCGAAACGTAGTGCGCAAGCTTCCACGGTACGACACTATCCATCTTGATACAAACGATCATATTCATATTCTTTGTGAACTACAAAACGGCGAGCCAAGGTTATACAGGCACCATTTAAGTAAGTTCCCGTAATCATTTCCGCCATCTAGTACTAGAGTAGACCATGGGATTGCAGAACCACCAACGTGATCCTTTTCTGTTCTGTTCTCTGGGTAGCGGGACGGTCCTCGAACTCTTATCCAACTCAGGCTCTTCGGTCACATCCCATACCGTCATGGGTTCATTCATATTTATACGGAATTCCGCACAGAATCTGAGATATTTAACTGTGGAGTTCCTTCTTAGACGCCAACTAACATTATACCAGAACCATGTCGACAAGCCCCGAGTCCGAGTTGAAGTTGGGAGATGATAAAGAAATCGACTACATCGAAAACGGTGAGTAGCATTGGTGATTTAGTGGCAGATAATGGTTACTCATGTGCGACCACTCCAGCTTCTGAAAAGGCCCCGTTAAAGTTGGATAAGTACGGAGTTCCGCTGACGCCCCAGCCTTCAGATGACCCAGAGGATCCCTGTACGTTTCTCTTGAGCTTGCAGCCCGCCAATTATTGATCATTCTTTCCAGTAAACTGGTCTGGTATATACCGCGTACAGGCCAAGCCTATTTCATTGTTGTTGTCAATCTAAATGTCAATTCAGGTCTTCGTGCTTTTCCAAGTCAGTATTCTGTCCGCCCTTGGGACATACAACACGGCTATAATAAACCCTGCGTATAATGAACTGGCGGCGGAATTCGGGATATCGACCATTACCGCCTCATATCAAACGTCGGTAAATTTCGTGGTTGGAAGACGTGAGACTGATGATATCGAACCTCAACAGAACAGTTGTAATAGCGCTCAACGGCATCTGTCCCTTCCTATTCATCCCCTTTGCAAATGCATATGGACGTCGGCCAATCTATCTTGCATCAACTCTCCTTGGCACTGTTTCCGCCTTGGGATGTGCCTACGTGCATAGCTTTGGCCAGCTTGTTGGAGTGCGTGTTCTCAACGGTTTGTTCCCTGTCGGGTATGTAGTTCTCTGCTAAAAATTACTCTCGATCCCGCTCATGTATGTTTGTGTTCACAGAATTGCATTGGGTGTGGCAACGGTACGTGAACGCTAGGCAGTTTCGTTTCGAATCTGCTGCTAAAGCAGGCTGCCATAGGCAAATGACCTATTCTGTGTTCATGAACGTGGACGAGCTATAGGAATTTATACTGTTTTGTCAAGTAAGCAAATGCCTTCTCGAAGAAGTCTTTCGCCTTGAACAGCCCAAATTATTTAAAGCTACTGGCGCCCATTTTGCTCCTATACCTGGAGGCCTCATCGGACAATTCCTGGGCTGGCAATGGATCTTCAAATTCGCCGCTATCACGAACGGCTTTTGCTTGCTTTTTACCTTATTTTTTCTTCCAGAAACTCTCTACATCCGTGATCCCACAGTACTGGCCACGCAGTCATCGAAGGAATCAATCCCACCCTCAAAACGAAGCCCTTTTCAGCGTTATTTGTGGAGGATGAGGTTTGGTGGACGGTATCCGGGAAGGAAGTTACGCCTTGGTGACTTCTTTTTACCATATATCAAGATGATTCGTTATGTGCGTTTGGATCTTATAGATCTGAATCGTAGTCTCATAAAGATTGTTCTTAGCCCGCTGTTGTGTTTCCCGCCATATACTACGGAACACAGGTACAAGTGCACTACATCCCGTATCGAATTATCATACTGACTGGAGCACTCCAGTACGGCTTAGGAAGCACCTTGCCAGCAGTGACAGTGTCCCACATCTTTGCTCAAGAGTTCGGTTGGTGTTTTTTTAAATAAGACATCGCCGCGGTGTTGGCTGACGAAGTTTTCTTTTGTGATGCATTAGGTTGGGATACACTCCAAATCGGCTTGGCCTATGGCACTTCACTCTTGATTGGAGCTTTCCTTGGAGAAACGGCTGGTGGATGGGTAGTTGATTCCATGATGGTATGTAATGGTTCTGTTGTTGATACCTGGCTGAACCTAGATGTCTAGAACCGAGCACGTCGGCGAGCAGGTCCTTCAGCACCGGCTGAAGTTCGATTGAAAGCAGTTTGGACGGGAGAAATCGTTGTACCTGTACGTGTTCCCATGTTCGTTGTTGTTCTTGCAATATGATAACGCGACGCTCAATACCAGGCGGGGCTCTTGATGTATGGGTTTTCCATTCAATTCGGGGGGCCGTGGATTGTATCCATCATAGGAATGGGGATGGCTTGCTTTGGTGTTCAGTGTATTACCACTGTGATGTGAGCAGCATGAATCTTTTCGCCTCTAGAATCAATTTTTTGAACATGGATGTTTTAGGTATACATATAGTACCGACTGCTATCCAAATAAAGCCGCCGAGGTCGCCCAAGTGTTCAATCTCATACGGTGCGTTTCCGGGTTTCATCTTTCGAGCGCGCGCGCTGGTATTGATTTTGTTATATAGACAAGAAATCGGCATGACGTTCGCGTTTTATGCCATCGTTTTGGGACAAGCGATAGGAGGGTACCATCTTCTCTTTGTGTTCTTCGCCTGTGTTGGGAGCATTTTGGCATTCATTCCCATTTTGTTTTTGATGTGGAAGGGAGAGGCTATTCGAGCAGCCGAGCGAGCTGCAGAACGACCTGTTTAAGCAATCCCGATTCCGGGGTTCCCATATTAAGCCACTGCTTATTCGCTCTATGTACTGTATTGATTTTTTATGACTGGTAGCAAAGTAGCAAAGTAGCACTGTATTTTTGCCATATAATTATAGACTCTCTTGACGCTCGCAGGCAGACGCCCGCCAGACACGTGAAGAAGTGCCAACGGAATTTGAGCGCTATTTTCTTCTTTACTACCGCAATCTGGCCTTGGGCCCTCATTTCCTCGCTCTTTACAAACGACAAACGACGTTGGAACAGACATGACGGTTGACGATAAATGGATAGGTCTGGCTCTCGCTGTCTCTAGCTCTGTGGCCATCGGGATGAGTAGTGAGTATAATATTTATTGTTCAAAACTGTCTTAATGGGATGTAGGTATCATCACGAAGAAGGTTTTTCCGTCTTGTTTCTTTCCAAGCAGTTTCATTGACCAAATCACTATCAATAGGGATTGAATGCCGCTGCAACTGAGGGGACTTATGGTGCTGCTGCGTCTGACAATTTGGCATACTTGAAGAACGGTGTCTGGTGAGTACAATCCTTGCCTTATTGACTCCCGGGATACTAATGTTTTCGCAGGTGGGCTGGAATCTCAACCTGTATGTTCTCCATGCCGGAGAGGCCAACGCAAAAGTCAGCTGCGTCGGTCTCTGCCACCGGTTCATTTTTGGCGCCATTTAACTGACCTCTTTTTCTTGAAACCAGTGATTTTGGGTGAAGGTGAATGTCAATTATTCATTTCCAGGGCCGAATTAGCTCTATGGCGCATCAGCAGCGCATCCCATTCTTCAATAATATCCTTCCTTCAAGTGCTAATTGCTCTATTTAGTTGCCAACTTTGCAGCGTATTCTTTCGCAAGTCCCACTCTTGTTACTCCGCTGGGAGCTCTCAGTGTTTTGATTGGGTATGTCCCAACGTTTGTTCAGGGTTGAAGACTGACTCACGTTTATCATTTTATAGAGCTATTCTTGCATCTTTCCTACTCAACGAAGAGCTTGGACACCTAGGGCGAGTAGGATGCGGTCTCTCTTTGCTCGGCTCTTTGATTATTGTTCTTCATGCACCTGAGGACAAGGACGTGGGGACTGTGGATGAGATTCTGGAATACGCAGTACAACCTGGTACGTAATAACCAACAGTATTCGCTGTCAATATTGACTATCATCAACAGGATTCTTGCTCTACATGTTCTCCGCTCTCGCGTTTCTCCATGATCATGATTTACCAGGTATCACCTCGGTATGGGAAAACCAACCCCCTCGTCTACATTTCAATCTGCTCCGTCGTTGGGTCGGTATCAGTAATGTCGATCAAAGGCTTTGGCATAGCTGTAAAGCTAACTTTCGGAGGCAAAAACCAATTCACGCGGCCCAGCACCTACCTCTTCGCCGTCGTCTCCACATTCTGTATTCTTGTGCAAATGAATTATTTTAACAAAGCGCTGGATACGTTTTCTGTTAATATGTGCGTCTTTTCCATTTATCAAACAATTCTCTAATGAAAACCATTTCGCAGTGTAAATCCGATGTATTATGTGGGCTTCTCGACGGCAACTATTGTAGCAAGTTTGATTTTGTTCCAAGGCTTCAACACCACAGATACCACGAACACCGTCTCTCTCCTCTGTGGCTTCATCGTCACCTTCCTCGGAGTTCATATCCTAAACCTCTCCCGTCAATCAAAAGAAGATGGACATCTCGCTGGAGAGGCTAACTCTCGCCTCAGTCTCACCGGAAGGCTTTCTCTAGACGGTTGGCACGGTATTGTCGAAGGACGTCCAGAAGGCCCTCCGCAGCGAATGACCCATGGCCGCCGTAGCTCGTTGTATCGTTCGCAGTCATCAACGCTGTTCAACGCGTTTGAAAGCGACGAGGATCCAGGCAGGCTGGAGCATGTCGGCCTTCATCAGCTGCGAGAGGTAGATGAATATGACGAAGAAGACCACGACGATGACGATGCGGATGAAATGACACGTCTTCGGACTGTCCCTGAGAGGCAGATGGACCCTCGGAGGAGCGCGTCAAGAAGCCACAGCAGCTCACCCCACCCCCCGCGTTCTCCAAACCGCCAGTCGCTAGCCGACGTGCGTTTGCCTCCGAGGCAGGTATAGGCATGGGAAGAGATGATTCGGGCTACTTGAGCACAGACTCTGTAAAGCAATCGGTCATAATGTAGATCGACGTACATACATACCTATTATTAGTATTTGTAAATTTAGAACCTTGGACGATGTATCTAAATTTTGGCTGGTTCCTTCATCTTTCCTGTTATGGATTAAGCAAGTTGGAAATCTCACAGACAGGAGACGTTGGCTTCTTAAAATCAGAAAGCTCCGGTACAGTTCGGCTGTACATCGAGCAGACACGATACCGATACCTGGTAGATTCTGTCAAGAGATCTAGTCACGGTGGCGGTAGGCGCAGAAACAAAGTTTGGGAACAGCTGGAGGGCGTATATTATTATCAGATTTCTGATCATACAAAAAAAATCTCTTCGAAGACAATGGCACGGCGGTAATGCCCCCTAGTCAAGTGACTGCGACATTGCCGCCCAGCGAAAGACATGTAGCTCCGAGAGTGTGCAAATTGAGGGACGCAGACAGATGACAGTGAGACGGGCTAGCGCTGAGAGGCGGCTCAGGACGCTCCTGAACGGCGGGGGAAACTCACAACTTGTCAATGTCTTTTCCGGTTGATATACATAGCCCCAAAATCACCCCCGACTTCTGGGATGACTTGCAGTCATGTCGTCTTTCTCACTGAGGATGGTACATCGCTCTCTGCAGTTAGGAGTCGGCGGACTGGGACGGGAACTCAGAGACCCAACAGGGAGGTGAGCGGATTAAAAGTCTAGATAGGGTAAGAAGGTCCGACTGACTAGTTGTTTTTAAAAGCAAGTTACAATCAGGTTCGCATAGATTTGGGGTGAAAAAAACCGTGAGGCTCGAGGCTTGCCACAACGTGTCAGACGGGTTGTCGGTCTTTAAAAAAATAATCCGATGAGGGAGGAGTAAGGCCTTCAACGACTTGCAGATTTCGGTGACAGACCAAGATTGGAGGTCCAGAATCGGAAGTTAGCATGAAGACGGAAATTAAAGCCTGGATTGGAAGAAGGCCAAGGCCAAGCAACCCAAGCAATGCATCCATCCCCGTTTCGCGGCTGTTCAAGCTCACAGCAAAACTCGGGCATCAAAAACACAAAGAGTTGTACCCTTTAGCTGTTGATCTGTGAAGCAAAGATGACTTACCAAGCCGCCATGTGTGACTATGTCCTTCAGACTGGAGGATGTAGGATATTTTTATTGCTGTTCGAGTCGACCAGAGAAATGCAGGAACGAACGCCACATCTCGATTTGATACCTGATATAAGCAATACATAACTTGCTATCATTGACGAAGGACGCCCGCGGAAAGCCCTGTTGTAGTCTAGCCTGGTTGGAGTTATCTGCCAGTAGGCTGCCATGGATTCATGGAATGTACAGTCCAAGTTTAGCGGCCACAAGCTGTCGCTGTACTGTAAAATTGGTCTGATTAAACTGATCCCATGGCATATGTTTTGAACAGCATCTGAGGAGTCTCTAGGGAACGGGTCGGCGGCTTGGCCTGTATTCGGACAGTTAAATTAACCAAATCGCGTGCCAGAAGTACAGAAAAATGCTACAGCGAGATGATCGTTCCTTCCTCGGTGCCTGTCCGAAGTAGATTTCAGAAATAGATTGCTCTCTTGAAGTGCTTGTAATCGTTTGTGATTCTGAAGAATGAGAGTAGAAGAATATACCGAGGGGTGGGGAGGGTTCAGACCATGGAAGCTGAAAGAAAAGAGCAACTTGAACTTGGGATTCGCAATTAAGCGTTATTAAGCGCCGAATTAAGTGCCTGCTCTGTGCCTGGGTTAGATCACCCAATTATTCTCATCCCTTTACCTGAGACCTCATTCACCCAACCATTTGGTCCCCTGTATCGAAACCCATCATCGGCCGCTTTTCTTTCTCTTACCGTCTAGCTTTCAATAGTGAAAGAATCATTATTCACTGACACCTCAGCGGTCAAACCAACGAATATAAGGGATCCTCGCGTCCCACCATGCCTGCTTTGTCGTCGTCGTCCGACGACCCTCTTGACGCAGCTCTTAGGCCGCCTCCTGGCGAAACACCTGCAGAGCGCGAATTACGGTTAGCGAGAGAAGAGGAGGCCTTGAAGATTAGCATGGCAATCGATGCCTCCATTAAAATGGAGCGACAAGCCAGAAAGAAAATGCGAGTAGTGAGGCTTCTACTTCTAGGACAAAGCGAATCAGGTGAGTAACAAATTACTTGCAGCTCTACAACAAGAAACTAACTGGAAATATGTAGGTAAATCTACCACTTTACGACGTGAGTCACCGACAATCGCCATCTCTATTCGTTCTCTAATTTATGGATAGAATTTCAACGATTATACACACCAACCGCGTTCCGAGAAGAACGAATACTGTGGCGCAGTATTATTCAACTAAACATCGTTCGGTCTGTACGCATAATGCTTGATGCTCTCAATCGACCTTCATCACCCCAAATGTCCCCGTCTTCACATACGCGAACTCTCTCCAATGGTCGCCGCAAACGCAGAACATCCCAGCTAGTTGCTTCATCTGAGGCATCAGACGACTACTTCACTGGTCCTGGCTCCAATGGTCATAGAAATGACCTCTCTGATCCAGAAAGTGACTCTGAAGACCACAACGCACGATCCCCCGGCCTCGACTCCCCTGCACTAGACGCATTGAAAATGAGGCTCCTCCCACTCCGTCACATTGAAGCTCTACTGATAGCTAAACTCGTCCCTCCAAACGAAGACGAAGCCACTCAGCTAGGTGGTCTTTCCGATTCACCCAATTCGCCATCTCGGACTTCTTACAAAAGCCAAGAGATATTTGTCCGTCCAGGGCCTGCATGGAAAGGTGGTTTGGCGCGTGCTAGAGTACATTATCCCAGCTCTACAGGCGGTCATGATAGCAGCGAAGAAGACGCGTCTATAAGCACCGGTCGTCCGAACAGTGCTGGAAATACTGGCTTGGAGACTTCCGATGAACCACAAGCGGTGTTGAACGCGTGCCGGGAAGATATCGTTCAATTATGGAGTGATAGAGGGGTCAAGGAGCTGCTTCACAGACGAAAGATAAGGCTAGAGGAGTTCCCAGGATTGTATGTGCTTTCCCTAGAATACTATACACTGTTCGCTCATTTCTTCGCTTCACAGTTTTCTGAACGATCTTGAACGTGTGACCTCTTTAAAGTACATACCCACCGATGGTTAGCCACTAGCGAATCACATACGTTGTCAGATTGGATTCTGACTACTCCATTTCTGCTTTTGCTCTAGATGATGTTTTAAAAGCACGTCTCAAAACCGTTGGAGTGTCGGAGTATCGGTTCCAAATGGAAGTGTCCACAGGTCGAGAAACTGGCACCGACTGGCGAATAGTTGATGTCGGCGGAAGTAGAAGCCAGGTACGTCTCAGCGCTCATTCACTAAACATGGCTCGTTCTAATCAGTGTTTTCAGCGTCGTAAGTAGCCGTTTGTTTCGCGCTACCATATGAACCCTAATCATGATTCTATGTAGAAACATGGGTACCATTTTTCGATGATGTGGATGCAAGTTAGTGTACTACATACAAGATCCGTGACTGTTCCTTGCTAATGGTTTGCGCTTCTAAGTTATCTTCTTGGCCCCAATAAGCGGCTTTGATCAAGTCTTAACCGAGGACCGCACGGTCAACCGGCTCGTACGTTTAGTTTTTTAAACTCTTTCATGGTAAACTAACTCCCTACTCATTTCGGTCAACAGGAAGATTCCGTCCTTCTGTGGAAAGCATTGTGCTCCAACAAACTTCTCGCGAACGTCGATTTGGTCTTATTTTTAAACAAATGTGACATTCTGTGAGTGCGTCCATTCATTCATTGCTATGACGCTCTCTGTTTTTCTTTATCGTTTCCCCTCACTCTGCATCTGCATCTTGACCAAATTAATCCTCAAATTTAGGGACACAAAGCTAAAAGCCGGGGTCAGGTACGCCATTTGGTCTCCTCCCTCCGCCTCTTCGATGTCTCACCATCTCATAGAATGGCAAAATATGTTAGAAGTTACGGTGACCGAGAGAATACTCTCGACGCTGTTAGCTCGTGTGAGTACTGTCCTGTTCTGTATTGTCCATCGGACTTTACCTGTACCTCTCAAGATTGAATTCTCAGCGTTCTAACCATCAGAACTTTCTCTTTCTATAGACCTTCGAAGCAAATTCAGTGCGATCCATCGAGAATATTCCGAGAACCCGCGAAAGTTTTATGCGTTCTGTACATCCGTTACCGTGAGTGCCAAATGAAATCTTCCTTTAACGGACCGCACCTTCGGAGAGAATCTGAGGAGGAGGAGATGACTTACCGGAAGTTTGCTTCTCCTCGTAGGCGGGCTAGTTTAAGGAGCTGGTTTCTTTCCTCGCTGCTTACATTTTTTCTAGGACACCGCTACTACCGCAGGGATAATTGCGGCAGTTCGCGATATGGTCATTCGACAGCATTTAAAGCAATCAAAACTTATGTGATTTCAGCACACCACGATCGTTTCCTTCTTGCTTTCCTATCTCGCACTTCACCCCATAGTTGGCATCGCACTGTTGGATTTATTTTCCTTCCATCTCACGCATATCTGATATTGTCCCATCTGGGTACATCTGTTCCACTTTCAACTTTCCTTCCTTGTACGTAGAGCTTTCCGTTTATCTTTAACCCTTGAAGGTTTGTGCCACGACATCTCACGCTTTTTTTTCGGTCTCGCTTCATGGTCTTAGGACTCGGATCCCTGTTGTTTATTTGGATATAGATATGCTCAATCCAGTCCAGTCTCTACCCACACATCACTCCTTTGCTGCTGGATTTCTTACTTTGCGTCCTTGGCTTTCATTTATAGTTAATTACTGTAATCTGTGCACCCAATGTATATCTTACTCGTGTATGCATGCATATCTTTTGGACTGGTGACCGATTTAAGTCGTACGTATTTTTACCCAGGGACAGGGGGGAAATACTATCCTGTACTACGAATTGTACTTACAGGATAGTTCCGGAATATTTGACAGTCGCTGACGCGTTCTGATTTCTCTAACGGTGTAATAGTAGTAGCTTTCGAGATAACGGGGTTCAAAGTTCAATGTATAGAAAAGGCCTTGCGTATTCTCTAACACAACCGCCGCATATTCAGCGCATCTTACGATACTCAGCCGTATCACCTGCCTTCTAACATTCCTCTTCCGAGTGATATAATTCCTTTTTCTGCGAAAAAAACTTCAGTTTGAAGGTACCGATGTTGTTCAAGCTTTCTCAGATGACTGAACTTACGTCAAGAGAACTGAAAAATAAGTAGTACATTGAATGCACCAAGTGGAGTTCCAAAAGATAGGACCCGGGGGCGATTTCGGATTTTAGAAAAACTGGTGTCAGCCGCCATATTGATATACTTTTTCAGGGAACGTCTAACTACTATGGTCAGGAAGTACTCGATAAATTAGGCGAGATCTAGGGATGCTATGACCTCGATCTATTATGGTTGACCTCCGCCTGGGGCCAATCGTGAGGTTCGTTAACATGAGACCGCCGCGGAAACTCGTACCCATAAGGTACCAGTGTGTAGGAGCGTAGGAGCGACGCCCCCTTCATCCAATTGATGCTGAGGCGACAGTCAGACTTACACATGCACATACATAAATGCATTATGGAATCATTCAATTGCAAGTTTATGAAGACTGATTTTATTCTAAGGAAATACGCCGTCCTACCGGGAACAAATCGGGAAAGTATGTAGTGATGAATTTTGAGTCCTATGCAAGTAAACTGTACAATGTTCGTGCTTGATATAAGTAATGTAAAGAGGGAATATGGCAAAGGAAACTAGACTACTCCGTCATGACTCAATCACAATCTTGAGCACCATTCCTCCGTGCTCATCCTTCCCGCGTGCAAGAAGCTCGAAAGCCTCTTTGGTCTGAGTGAGCGGAAAGCGGTGCGTGACCAGTTTAGAGAGCTTCTCCGAGAAATCCGATTTCTGGACTTGCTTGCCCAAGCCGTTCATATGCGAGCGTGAGCTTTTTTCGGAAAGGTTGGATCTGGAAAGAAGGTCGACGGCTTCGTTATACGTATCAGCGTACCGGAAGCTACCGACAAGATCGACTTCTCGCGTAGCTGCAGCGGATATTGGGAAGGAAGACACCAGGGGGTTTCCCATTCCTACTAGCGCAATGCGGGCACCAGGAGTTGCGCACTGAACGGAGGGGAAGAAATCGATGTTGGAACTTGAAACGAGGAAGAAGACGGTAACACTTACGAAGACACCCATAAGAATACAGCCTTCAGCGCCAGTACACTCGAAAACGACGTCAAACCCGTCAGGTTCATTAAAGACTGCCAACGCATTAGCAGCGTTTTCTTTCGCGCGGCGAATGTTCTCCGGTTCTTTCGGATTAAGCTCCGTCGATGTAACACCGTTTTTAGCAGGTAAAGGGAGACAGTAGGTACCGGTACCGTCTCCGTATGTGAAACCTTCTCTTTCCGCGAATGCAAGACGATCCCTGTTGATGTCAACAGCACAAACGCGGTCGGCACCTAGTTCTTGTGCCAGGGCACAAGCAATAAGGCCAATGGCACCGACACCAAAAACAAGAACCTTCTTGCCTGCTGCGGGAGATGGGTGGCATGAGGCAGTGGGGTAAGAGGTGGAGGTAATGGATCCTAGTCCTAATGAAGAATGCGATGATGGGGGGCATATGCCTGCTCTACGGGATGCGTGGAGCAGAACGGAAAGGGGCTCGGCGAGGGCCGCTTGAGAGTAAGAGACAGAATCCGGGATTCTAAGCGAAAATGTGATTAGAGCTTGAAGGTAACGCAGAGGAAAGGATAATAAACGTACGGATGTAAGCACCAAGCTTCGTGGTTAATTGTCTGTTGGAGCATTCCATCTCGGTGAGGAAAGGTTTTTGCGCTAGAGCAGAAGCGCAAGTTTTTGCATAAATTGTATCTAGAGTTGGAGCAGTATTTGCACGCGTCCTTGCCTGTTCTTGCTGTACCGTCAGAGTTGAGGGATCGACAAGGAATACCACATTCAACTGCGACTCGCATGCCTACGCGTAAATGAGGATATTTAGTTGCTACGCCTGGCCCGAGAGCGGTGATGACACCAGAGGATTCGTGTCCGAGAACAAGAGGGGAACGTATGGCAAAATCACCATTGCGACCCGCCATGTAATAGTGCACTGAGAAGAACATCAGGCTCGAGAACATGAAAAGAGAAATGGAAACTTACAATCGCTACCGCACAGGCCAGTAGCCTTGACTTGAAGTTGACATTCACCTGGGCCTGGGGCCCATATGGGTCGTTGCTCAAGGCGCAGTTCTTTTGGGCCGTGAAGAACAGCAGCAGTGGAGGTAGATAGAGCAGGCATGGTAACTCAGAGTAATTCAGATAATTCAGAGGGTCAAAGTGGAGTAGCCTGGAGTAGCTGGGTGTCTACGATGGTCACATTCCCTTTAAATACTCCGGGAAATCGTGCAAATTTCATCCGTGACCTTAATCGAATTACAGCTGTCTTCACAATACCCATCGGATCTCGGACCGGGGAGGAAGAACGAGAATGAAGAAACTGGAGTGTACATAAAAAAATGTGGGGAACAGATCTTCCGACAATCTGATCATTGTGATGGCCCGGTAAGAGCCGATCAGGGTCACGGTCCGACACGCCGAAGCAAACGATCTGGGTAATATACTGTACTTCGTTTTCCTCCATCATTCCTGGAGTCGTCTCAAAACAAATAGCAAGCAAATTCTGTCTGAGAATCGAGAAAAATTCAAATTCTTTTCGTTCGGTCCGTACTCCGATACTCCGGTACTCTAATTGTACTCTTTAAGGATCCGCGACCATCTCCGCTTGAACTATTTCTAGTGTTCTCCTAGCTACTTAGGCTTCAGACTCGCGATTGTATTAGTGCCTAACTTCAAATGACCTCCTCTTTCGATCTCTTCTCCCTCAAAGCAAAGACTGCCCTTGTAACCGGCGCGTCGAGAGGCAAGTTTTACCCTTTTCGAATCCCCAATCCGAGCTAAAGTTTCTGCAGGCATAGGCCGTGCGTGTGCCATTGCTCTAGCCCAAGCTGGAGCGAATGTCTGTCTTGTTCTTCGCCCACCCTCAAATCCTTCTCAAGATGCCAACCCCTCTTCAGATTTGAGAGATGACGAAGATCCTTACAGTTCATCATTACCAACTCTGGCCCTTCTATCTGCACTTTCTTCCAATTCCACGGGTCCCGCAAAGGGAATTCGCGTCTCAGTCGTATACGCAGACATTTCTGATACTACTAGTCCAGCTGATTCAGAATCGGGTAAGATGCTTTTCCCGTTAAAGTTCTAGATGTTCATTCAGACTGATGGTACTTTTACGCGCGACATTCCTCCCAGGTGTCAAGTCTGTTTTTCCTCGTGCTCTGAAAGTTGTACCAGGTGAACAGATAGACATTTTGGTCAACTGCGCTGGTATTCAAAGGCGCGCTCCCAGCGTGGAATTCCCGGAGAGCTTCTGGGACGATGTGCGTATCTTTCCTCTCTCGTGCCCGTGCTTGGTATGCCATTTCTGATGGCCATTCCTCAGGTATTGAATACGAATCTTAAATCGCCTTTCCTCCTCGCCCAGGCAGCTGGTCAGCACATGGTCCCCAGGAAGAGTGGGAAAATCATCAACTTTTGTTCGCTGTTGACCTTTCAAGGTACAAGTGCTCCGTGCATCCGATTTCCCGGGTCGTGGACTAAAATGCTACGCAGGGGGACTTACGGTTCCTGCCTATGCCGCATCAAAGGGTGGCCTAGCCCAGTTGACTAAAGCCTTGAGCAATGAATGGAGCTCTCTTGGTATAAACGTTAATGGTATCGCTCCTGGATACATTGCAACAGACATGTAAGTGTGGATCGCAATTTTTGGTTTAACATTTCACCACCGCGACCACAGGAATGAAGCGCTGCTCAACAACCCAACTCGTCTTCAGCAGCTGAACGATCGCATTCCCGCTCAACGTTGGGGTGTCCCTCAAGATTTTGCAGGGCCAATAGTATTTTTGGCCAGTCAGGCCAGCAACTATGTTTGCGGAGAGGTTTTGGTCGTCGATGGAGTAAGTAACTTGAAAGTTCCAATCATTCTTCCAATGCTGACACCATCCAGGGATGGATGGGCCGTTGAAAAGTCATTTTACTCCTAATTATTGAACGAATCTCTTCCCGCGAAACTATTAGTTAGGAAACACGACAAGTCGGAACTCGAAGCTCGGAAAATGAATGTAGAATTTCAAATGCAAAATTTGTATGTCATATTGTCATATTGTCTTCATATTGTCTTCTTTCGAGTCGTAAGAATCCGGAAAACAAAAACAGCTAAGTACAAAGACACCGGACATCAAACGGGCCGACAGCTTTCGGATCGACTTCCCCGAATTCCGCTCTGATCAGATCAAAGCGGCGATTCGCATTGAGGTTGTGTAGGACAGTCCGACAAAGGCAGGACCGAACTGCAAAACCTGGACTCTTGGATCTCTTCCAGCAGGGTATTTTTGCTTGTCAACTTCCCCGTTGAACCCGCTTTTAGTTTTCCATTCTACTCCATTTCACTCCAAATTTGGTACTCCGAATCCCAGTTCTAGCTGAGGCAAACTCAAGGCATTTAATTAACTGGATTTGCTGTGAAAGGAGCGGCGCGAATGCCATACTTTGTCTCCTGACTATATTGGCAGAACCCAAGCTGAACTCAGAGCTATCAACCTATGAAAAAAATCTCCTCACTGGCAGCGGCAGGCCTCTATCCCCCGGCGTTTTCTTCAAATACGAGTGCCACTGAGATTGCACGAAGCAGCAAGCGTTGGAAGATAGATTAGGGTAATACCATTGTGCAATTTATTTGGGAAACTTACGAGACCTATCGGATCCTTCCCTCAATCCCATGGATTTTCTAGCAGATGGAATTGTAAGGCGACTCGGAAAGTTCCTCGCTCTTTCACGGCTGAGATCTCCCAGCTCACCGGAACGATATGGGGTCTATAATCCTCGGAAGTAAAGTTCTCAACAGCTATCTTCCAAAAGGATCTTCTTGACATTCACTATGCATTACGACTACTCATGTCTAGACAATGTTAGCAAGAACGTGAACGCAAAGGCTGGGTCGAAATTTCTTTCGAGAAACGGATAGCATTCCGAAGTAAATTCCTCACAAGGCACCTTCAAATTATCCTGTACACGCATGGCAAACCTTCAATCCGAGTTTCCGGACATTGAATTCGGTTTGCGTGGTCGCTTATATCGCAGCACCTTTACTTCAAGTACATTGTAGAAACGGGAATTTGACTGCTCAGCGGTTAGGGGTTTAATGAACTTCGATGCTAGTCCAACGCCACCTTGTCTTTTCCCTCAATTAGAAGTTACGGTCTTTCATGAAGTCCATGTAGCTTTTTCCCTCCGATATTATTCTACCTACTAGGCACGGAGCCACGAGATGACCGGAAGTCTTGATATGACCTCTAGACTCTTCTTATCGCGAGGAGCTACATCTTGTGCTACCGGCAACATCGTCTCGTCTCCTAGGTTCTTTTTTGGCGGATGCATTATCAACTTAGATGAGATTTTCTGGAGATCGTGGATTCTACCGACACCCGTCGACTCGTCCGACTGGTATCGATAACGAAGGCGTGGAGGCAATAGGCTTAGTCAAGCTACTTGGCTAGGCAATAAGTGTGTTTACTTATCAATTGCATACCCCTGAGGTATGTAATTTCCGAGCAATGACTTGAAGGAAATTTATGAATCACTTACCACGGTTAGTATTCACAAGTTATCCTACATACAATCTGATGCATGTAGGAGGCAAAAAAACTTCTGTGGCGTTCCGACAGGATTCATCCAACTCCAGTGTCCATCCAACTCGCAGGATTTGCCGTAAGAAGTTGGTGAAAAAATGAATAGAAAATACTAGAGTAAGTAATGATGAGTCTGGATTAACACGAGTGAGGAAGGCAAGTCCCGCGATTGCGATCTACTCCATTGGAATATGCACACCTCTTGGGTTCAAATCCGAGTCCTCAAAGTGCTGCCGGATAGATACTGAATGATGCCGGATGAAGGCTGTAAAGGTGACCAAGGGCGTGAAGATATACAAATTCTGGTCCTTTCTCGTTTTGAAAACAGGAGTAAGCAATCTATGCGTGCTTTTTCGATATCCGAAGGGGTCAAAGAAAAACTTGGGATGTGCGCGAGCTGCGCGAAACCGCAAAAGCCGTAGTGTTAATTTGCGACGGCGCTTGATCGTTTCACAGCAACGTTCATCTCATCTGCATCTCATTTCAAGAACGCGTTTCGTTGAGGAAGAGGAAGCACTGGGGTCTGGGTAGAGCGAAAAAAAATTTGAATGGGAGGAAATTAAATAATTGGTGCGGAATGGTAATACAGCAATTGAAGTCTGGCATTATTTACAATGTATTTCCCCACTAGGTAACTACCCATTCTGCTGGGGAATCGTATTCTGCAGGCCTCGTCACATTTAACCAACCACGCAATGCAGTCTTATATGGCTCTATCCTTACGACTGGACTCTGTGTCTTCACAACACCAAATGGAGTACTCGCTGCTACGTGCATAAAATCAGGGTCCTGCAGTAATTGTGGGTATAGTCGCTGCATGCTACGGATAGCGGCTAGGCCCACTTCGTCAAAGTTGCTGCTGCTACGAAGCTTCTGAGAATCTTGCCCATGGGCGGTGACCATCGATCTCCAAATCTCTTCTGGGTACGGTCCGAGGGACATGAGCCAGGCATTGTATCTAACCAGCGAAACACTGGTGTAATAGCTTCCACCTTTAGTTAAACGGTGATGTAAAGCATTCAGCGTTGCAATGCAGCCAAGTTCGCCTGCCCTGAGGTAGGCTCCAGATTAGCCTATCGTCAGAAATAGATGGAACATTCAAAGAGCCATACCCGAAATCGGCCAGTGGAAATGGAGGCGCGACGGGTTCTTCCAGACCCAATGCTTTCCGTTAGCCCACGATACTCCTGAAACCTAACAATGTCTTCATTCGATCCAAGCGTTCAGTGACAAGATGAACTAAAAGATTGCGCACCGAGTCAGCAATCTGCTGCCATCCGGGTCTATCTGACCATTCTCCTCCTTCCCCATAACAGCTTTCTTTGACATACACGAATCCTCTTTTTCCAGCAAAACGTTTCAACAGATTCTCAGGCCCATATCCCAACTTTGTCAAAGCTCCCGGACGATATCCGTCTACAATCACGTCCACTTCTTCAAGTAAATTCTCGAACGCCTTTCTACCTTCCGAACTTTTTAGATCAAGATCGATCGTACGCTTCCCAAAGTTGAAATCAACTGCATAGTAGGATTGGTCTGGAAGGTTATGACTGGTCACTCGCAGGACCTGTGCTCCGTATTCTGCCAGCGTTCGAGTAATGACGGGCCCAGCAATCACTCGTGTTAAATCCAAGATCTTGACGCCAGATAAAATATTGGGGCCTTCAGGCGAAAGTTTCAAAGGTGGGGAAGTGCTTTCAAGTTGTTCCAGTTCAAAAAGCGGTCGCGAGGATACATGTTTTCCCTGATAGGTTGTGAGTTGCCCTTGGGTAAGATCAAGCGTGCTAGATACTCACATATGAAGTGGCTAGAAATTCTTCTTGTGTCAGGCAAGGTGAACCAGCCTGGTTTATCTTACGGACCAATTCCTCAATTTCGCCAGATGTCAATTCTAGGGCGCGCGCTTGAATCACTTCATGTGCTGCTCGTTTTTCTACAATGTTTGCGTTGTATGGTGGTAGGCCTAGCGCTTCAAACGTGGGAGTAGCATTAAGACTGAAGAATTCGTATTCAGTGTCATCATTTGACTGAAATCTTCGGATTTCATACCTTGCGTGAAGATGATAAAAGCGCCCATCCTTTGTGCGATAGATATTGGTGAGCATTCGCCGATACACATCTCCATAGACGTGGTTGAGATCAGTATCTAGGTCGACTCTTCAATTCGTTTTACATAGACGACATGGAAGAGATACACGCCTTTTATCTTCTTCTTCATTCCTGGATCCCATTTGTACAGCTCGTCCACTGTAGACAGGAAACTCATCGCGGGGAACAGGCCTGCATGGTTGCAATTTACGATTGCTTTGACATTTTCGTTTTCTCCAAAGCGTTCCTTGCACAGAGCTACTGCGATGATTCCTTCGAGAGCTTTGAGCGCCGCAAAAGACTCGTGCGCTTTGAAGACAATTGGAATTAGAGGCTCGGCCGAGTCCGATATAATATCGACCCAGTCAAGCCCTTTCGCACGAACTTCAGGTAATACTGGCAAGTCAGTTTCAAACGCTGAAACCAACAACTGTGTACTGGTTTCGACAGTGGAGTATGAAAACATGCGTCGACACTTGCCCAATGAGGGTTGGATGAACTCGATGAATGCAAGGGAAGGAGATCCCAGTTCGTTGATTTTGACGCAGGCAGACTGGTTTCTAATATTACTTTTGGTTTGAACAAATGAATTATCCTTCCCATGAGCATCGAGCGTGGGTTCTTCCCTCGTGAATCCGTGCACGAGGCCCATGTTGCCAGTGTACGGACCGATTCCTAGTTTTTCTTCTCATACGATGGGCATCTCCCGAGGTCCGTCTCTGTTATATTAGACGCTTTAGCGGCAGATGTGAAGAATAAAAGAAGTACGAGGGTATACCGAATACGGCTATCCTCGACCTCGGATTCTACCTCACAAGTTCGGTGCTGTGCATTAGTTGCTTAAAAGAATATACATATGTACTTTTCTTCTATCGGGGAACCCACCCAGAACAGACATGTGAGTTGAAGCCTAATATAGCTAGATGTCCCTACCGCATTTGGTACTTGCAATTGATGGAAGATTGACTTCGAACTTGGAAAGCCAAGAAAGATTGCATTACTTCAAGTACACGACACGGTCCCTAGATAAAAGTACTACTAAACTACGGAAGGAAAACATCAATACTAATCATATAAACAGTAATTTTGGTAATTTTGGTGAACGGGATACGAGTGGGAATCAATGAAGGAAAAAGAAGGACAAGAGAGGGTATAGTCATCACAAACAAGTAGGCATTCCACATACAGAGCACATAAAGTTGCTCTACTCCCTTACCAAATCCGGAGGTTGGCTGTCACCCGTCAATTCCACTTTGCCCTTTTCATTCATCTCGGCATCCTTCGAGCTGATGTCGATGCCCTTTTCCCAACACGCCCTCTCCTCTTCCTCGGACAATCCAAGGTGATCCTTCGGAATCCAGACCGTTCTCTGGGGTCGGGATGTTGCAGGATGCGCAAAGCCGTAATAATCCTCCGCGCGAGGAACGGGACGTTCAGGCGTCGGCTTGATTGATTCTTCGCGGGGCTCCTTCTGGTCAGTGGCAGACTCAGGGTCCTGAAGATTCAATCGATCGTCATCAACGCTACTTCCTCGCACACCCTTGCTTTCGACCCTTCCCATCTCGAGTTCGTCATTACCATGCGAACGATCATCTTGGATATCTGAGGTAACAGGCGAAGGGTCTTTCTCGACGTACATCTTCTCAACCATGGTGAGAGGAAGAGCGTATTTCAAAGGGTCGTACATGTTGTTAATAATTATTTGGAAGAAAGCCTAAAAGCGGGGTCAGTCCAACAATAACGCGTTTTGATAACCAAAGACTGACGGTGAAGACGATTAGGACTATCATCAGAGCACCTTCGGGTATAGCACTGGCTGACTTGTTCTCGTTCCGTGCCAAGAAGAACAATGCCGCCAGACAAATTTGCTGCACGTACAATCCAACAAACAAATGTTGAATTGCTTTAGGGAAAAACAGACCTCCTGTGTCCATGCTGAGATCCTGCTGATACTGCCAGAGGAACAAGTACTTGTATAGCATGTAGAAGGCGAAGAACGTCGCACACGCAAGACCATTGATGATCGGAGCGATGATGGAGTAAGCGAGAGCTAAGGGACATGAATGATCAATAAGGATTTCACAACCGAGAATGGACATACCAATAACGGTAAGGAGAGTCGTATTCGGAAACAAAGTACCCCACGCTACGTTTCGCAAACCATATTTGATGCCCCAGATACTTCGAGGGGTACTACCTAGCAGATAGAGCTTCGCATAGTAGATGGCAAGTGGAACAATCTGCAGGAATCCTCCTGCGACACCGGAGAGACCTTGGAGGATGATATATCTATACGGAGGGATTATTAGGAGAGACTACTTGAACTGGAAAGCAACACTTACGTGAGGAAGAAGATGGATGCCTGTGGAAGTTGTTGCGCCAAGATAGTGGGAATACTGGTTGGGTTTGAGGCGAGTGGCGCCAATGATGCAAGAATACCTGAGGCCAGGGTGACAATTAAGAAAGAGTGCTAACGCAGCAAGTCAGGAAAAGCTAAGAGGAACATTTGATTGGACACTCACAATGACTTGGAATATAAAGAATCTCGTCATCAGCGATAGTTCCAGGCCAGTTTTCGTGGGTATTCCTTCAAACTTGGCAAGAAGACGGAGAATGATAGGCAAAAGCATCATCAGAACTGCGAGTAACACTGGAGGAAGGATACCCTAAACATCTTTGAGATTATTGCGAAGGAAGAAACCGATCAACGTTGCTTACCTGTATGATCCCAGTGACGGGGGAAGGAAGGCTGCAAAGCCATTTGAGCCAGCTCTCTTTAGTACAGACGGCAGAGATATTGGAGATAGTACCAACGAAGGCGACTGTAGGCACAAAGGCAAAGGTCAGGAACATAATAGATAAAACATCAAAGAAAATATTGACCAGGGAAAGCCCAAAGGACAATTAACGCGATTGTGATAGCCCAGCTGATGACGACTCGAACTTTGATCTCGTACGGGTTCAGGGTTAGGTTACTCCAGATAACATCGCTAGGAGCAACCTCGATGTATTTCTTGCTCATCCGGTACGGCTCGTGGTGGATAAGAGCCTGCCCAGCCAAGTGCGCAGAAATCTGCTTGCGGAACGTGATAAAGGCGCTGTTGACGACAGGATATGTATCATCTGTGGAGGGACCAGCAGGAGCAACTTCCTCCTCAGTCTCTGCGTGCGTATCACCTTCTTCGGTGGAGTGACGACCAGCTTTTCTACCAGCGGGAATCCTCCGCTTCACGACAGTACCAACTCTAGTAGCAGTTCCAAGGAGACCACCTTGTCCACCAAAGTTATCGTCCGAATTATCCCTGATTTCTGGGTGAAAACTAAGACGTGACTGAGGATTGAAACCCGGGATCTTCGCGCGTCCAGCATCGAGAAGCTCATTGCAGACTCGGATCTCCGAGCGCGCCCACTCGATGGAGTCGACCTTTTCGCCAAATAGACCAAGGAAACCAAGCTTGTGAGTTGGCCGTTCACTTTCCGGAACGGACAGAGATGAATCCTGGGCTTCCGCATCTACTTGAATCAGTATGTTGACCTTGATCGATCAGAAAGAGAGGAAATCACCTTTCTCTTTGCCAGCCTCTTTTTGGGCCTTGAGCCTTCGTTTAGCTGCAATCTTGAGCAATTTGTTCTCTGCACCTTCGAGTTTGTTGCAGGCCTTCAGACGACGATCGTAAATGTCTGGAAGCTCCTTTAGATTCCTATGATGGGGTTGGTGACGTGAACGGAAACAAAAAAGATTGCTCCAGAGACATTACCTGTTGATCCAGATGTTCTTGACACCACCGGGGAACACATCGAAAACTTTGTGCAAGGCGGCATGGGAGAGATATTTCTGCGGGATCCCAGTGATAAGGACAGTGTTGGCCTGCACGCTTTTAGCGTGTACGGGATCAATAAGATGGTATTGACGCGTGTATAGCCAATGCTTCATTTCACGCCAAATGTTGTAGAAAACCCATCCTAAAGAGAAAAAATGAGTGACAGTCAAGTAAGAAACATGTTTTACACACCCGTGAAAAGCCAAACCATAATGATGTGGGCAACGTAACGTATGGATTGGGTGGGGGAAACATTGCCAAATATGAATTTGTTCAGCCCAGTGTTTCCGCTAACTGAGGTGCCAACACTAGTTATAGGAAGAAGAACAGCCCAGGAAAGGATCCAAATAGGGAGGAAGATGATGACCATCATACGCAAATAGCGGACGAAAAAGTAGGCGTCGAGGCCATTGGCAGCCTTGATGTCATTGTGGTTGGACTTGTAAACTGCAAAAGGCCACGAGAAAAGATTTTTCGGCCCTAGAGTACGTTTTCCACCGGAGGTAAGGGGTTGAATTCGTTTCGCTTTAGGTGGTACATAAGTTCGTGGTTCGTAGATTGCCTTGAAATAGGGTCGAATAAGAGTGAAAATAGCAAGTTCAATGCCAAAAACTGCACCATTGAAGACGAGTGCAGTGATGAAAGTCTTAGTGGAAGCGGACGTCGAACTCGAAATGGACGACATGGCGGTCAAGGTCGAAGTTGGGTCGCCTTTGATCAAGAGGTTAAATGACCAAGTTTTTAAATCGGCACCACCAATTTAGATCACCTGCGTCATAAATTCCCACGATAGCCAAGTTCAATTGAGATTCGACAGATTCAACGGTTGAAGTCCATCTTCGTGTGCGAACCTTGAATATTATTGCTGAATGTCAGGAGTAATGAGGAGCAATGCTGAAATTCCGCAGCTCCGACAGCTTCTCCGAGCCCCTAAGTGAGTCTTTTTTCGTTGATTTCCGCGTGGGCCTTGTTACCCCCACTGTCGCTCATTACTTTAGATTTATTATTATTGCAAAAGTAGGCCAAGGTCTGGCCTGTTTTTCGCATGAATACCACACCAGCCAATGAGATGAATCGCGCTTTCGCGACCCCGAACAAATACCGATACCATTTTGTTGGCTCAAGCCCGATTTATGGGTCCCTCCACGATTCCCCTCAGCGCCGACCAAAGCCACGACAGAACAGATATAGACAAAATTAAGGACGGATGGAATTCTGTGACTATTTTCGAGTCAGAAAATCAGGCCTAGACTGCATCGTTGCTGTTAGTTTTTGAAATCTCGATGTGATGCCGCTCTTTTTCACGCGAACCGGGGCTCTGGCTCCAGCATCGCTACGATAATGCAGCACTTTCATTGCAGGAATGAATCTTCCTCCGGGCCTATAGTCGCTGCGGTAGTGCCTAGTAGCAATGCGCGCAACCAAACTCTCCCCGCAACTTGCTAACTCGGATTTCTTAAGGGCCCGAAAGCAAATCCGAAAGATTGCTTGAAGGGTACGTTCAATCCATGCTGCACGTCCGATTCGATCGTCCTTCATCATCTGAAGCTCAAGTTATATATAACTTAGAGGATACCATTTCAAGAGAACTCCAGTGTTCCCCCTTTAATTATCATCCAGCGATTTCCAGCAGAGCAACTTGAACGTGAAACTTCCAAGCTTGGACAAGATCGTGACGTTTTCAAGTGGAAGAACACACTCTCGATGTATCTCGGGTCGTCCATTTCCATAAGCGAGCAAGCTCACGCACACAAGGGAAAGATAATAGCTCTAGCAGGCTGAGCACTGCTGGCCTGAGACTGGAGATCAAAGTCAAAGCGTATTGTACTGTATTCGAATTCTCCGACTTGGCAAGGGATGGCTATGCAAGGGATCTTTCCTATGTATAGCTACTGTAGTAAGAATTTCTATTCGGTCAAATTTTTGAATTGCTTTTGAAAAGTAGCTCCACTTTTCAAAATCGTTTTGAGACACGCGGCTAATTCGCTCTAATAGTAATATAAGCATCGAGCATCGGATCAAGCAAATGAATAATAACTATTCGGGCAAATGGCAAGGATCAACATCGAACACGCAAGTAAAGTACGCGTTGATGCGGATAGAAACCATTCTCATATCTTGGATCTCCCTAACTCCATTCTAAATCAGCCCGCTACTCGTGTGTTTGGATACAGAAACTTCCATCCGCTTGATTGAACCTTTGAAGAATACTACTTTTTGTGTGAGAAGTCTAGCCAAGCGCGTACCCACGATTAATGATTTTTTTTTGGCTCTTTTGAACAGCATAACCCATCTTCATGTTCATCCCCGTTATGAAGGGTCACGGAGTACTAGTGTCGCGACACCCTGTCTCATTTGCTCGTCATCATCCCAGGTTAGTTCTATCAGAAAAGGATAGGTATACAATTCGGTAGACTCACGCGAATTAGAGTGTCAACAACTTCAGTATTGAGTTTACGGGTCTACCTTGGTTCGTCTGCCCTTTTAATCGAACTCTCTTTTGAGTCTCAAGTCTTATCCAACCGAACCTTGTCCAGGAATTTTAGTTGGGGAGGATGGACATATAAGTAGCAAATGGCGAAAAGTCTCGAGTTCAAAAAGGCTACTCATACGGGTGAATTCGGCCCTGCTTCTCTGAGTGCGCGCCACCTTCGACACCTTTAAATATGGATCCGGTGAAAAGCGGAAGGGTGCCATGACATAGATTGTGCCCATTGCTCGAATGTTTATTTCGCGTCTGGCATTGATCGTAAAATAGTTCATGCCGAACTTTCTAATCAATCCTTTATATTCCCTCCCCCCACAAACAAAACTACCTATCCGCCACGACGCCAGCGACTTCTTTGATATTCAGCTTGGCCAAAGCTGCACGCCCTTTATTTGCCCACCAATCCACAGTTTGAGCCGTGTTAAACCAAAGTTCTTTACCGCCATGTTCCGTCACACCCTCTGCGCCGCAAAGTACGATCCCACCGCTTCTGAGCCACCCCGAGACATTGTCTTGGTGTTTTACAGTATCAAGAATACCAATGATAGCGAGCAGGATCGAGTCAAAGGCGGAAGACGAGGGAGGAGCGTCGAGGCTAGTTTTGGCAATAGAAGAGGATAAAGCCATGTTGGCTAGTAATGTAGACACGTCCGAGGCAGGTTCCAGCCGCTTCTTCGAAGGCTTAGACCTGGTTTTTGGGATCTTTGCAGTTATATGGTCGAGGTCGCTGCGGCGCTCAGCTTGCCCGTATTCTTTGACGTGTATGTGATTCCACGGTTGAAGACACGCTTTGTCCGTGGAATCATCAACAAGTAAGGTCGTCTTGGCTGAATGTGAAGGGAAAGACTTCCATATCTTGGAGAGGTCTTTGATTGTGGCGGATTTCTTGTCTGTAAAGTGGAATGACCAATTAGCGATACAAAAAGCGAAGAAAGAGGATGACGCGCACTATACGCGAGAGGATCCAAATCCAGCGTATCTCTAGACCAAATAGCTTTCAGCTCTGGCCATCCGGTCCTCAAAAGCACGTTCGACCATGCTTTGAACGCTGTGCGGTTGCGCTGATGACCACACTGCGGTATCAAGCCAGTTTTTTGTTTCAGGATGAAGGAGGTATTCGCGAAAGGAAGGCATGTATGGTCGTAGATGAACAACTCTAATCTTTGGAGCATTGACCGAATTGGGTTTGGAGGGTGTATAGCGTTTTGGACGAAATAAAAGGGAACCATTGAGGTCCAGGATCAAGAGTTTGCGATGAGATGTAGGGCTAGATATGTGTGATGAGGGTGTTGTGGACACAGTGAGATAGGCAGGGTTAATAGTTTGCTTTTCCATTGGCTCGGAGAGATGGTTGGCCCTTGGATTAGATATGCGGGACGCCAGATTTGGTAGAGCACCGCGTATGATTACGGGTGGCTTCATAGGCTCATCTTCGGGACAAGTTAGACTTTTGATTCCGGGGAGCACATGAAAACTTACGACGCGGAATTGAAAGGCGCTGGTAATGGCGCTTATATAGTGGCGCATTCCGGCCTAATATAATATATTCAAACCAAAGCTAACGCTACTATACAATTGTCCTACACCAAAGGCCAGAAACAAGAGCGCACTACGATATACATATTCAAATCTGTACAACACTCAGGTTCATCGAGTAACTGTAGCTAAGATCAGTTCCTGCGCATGTGAATCGCGAGGAAGAATGGAGGATCGGTACGGTTTTGGGTGGCTAAACGAACGTTACTTGACACAGTGGAAGAAATCAACATGACAGCGACATACCGGAAGAAATTGCTAGTATATTCTTCAGGGATGTCAATTTCGTTCCCTTCCATGTCTTTCGCCTTTCGCAAGGTGAGCGTGGCTAATACAGAGGCAATTGTCATCCAAACTGTGTTGTCAGCCATGTAACGGCCGACGCAAACTCTGGGACATGGGTTTATTTGGTTAGACATTGAGAGAGATGAGGAGTAACGAACCTTCGCCCAAATCCAAACGCGTAAATGTCGTTGATGCTGGTGAATGGCCCGGTCGGAGTGTCAAGAAAACGCTCGGGGATGAATTCATCAGGTGCTGTATACACGTCCGGGTCTCGATTCATAGCCCTAGACTCTTCCACTCAGGAGAATATCCTGACAGAAGTGTAATACTTACCAAATGTTGGGAGTGACGATACAACCTGGAGATCTCGAAAGCTTAATTTAGACGGTTAGAACTCCTATGTATACGCACCCTTAGGGATATGATAACCATGGTAGAAATCATCTTCAAATGAAGTATGCGCGAATCCTATGAATATATTTTTGTTGAATATGCAAGCCTCAGTCCTCGAGAATGCTTACCGAGAGGAATAGAAGGATTCAGACGCATAACTTCACGGTAAATGGCTTCGACATAAGGCAAGGATGGACGGTCTTCAAAGGTAGGCAGTCGATCTCTACCGACAACACGATCAATCTCTTCCTGCCCTTTAGCCTGAGCACCAGGATGAAGGGTCATTTCGAGAAGGAAGCAGCTGATAGCAGCGGTAGTCTGACATCCATTTATGTCGAAGGTTCAAAATCAGGCACTGCAGAATGCGCTAGATGCTACGTACCGTGTCCGCAGCGGCTAGTAAACGATTAGGACTTTTGAACTTCAAGTTCACAGCAGTGACAAGCCTTACCGAGAAAGCTAACGGTCCCCATTGCTTTGATGGATTCAAATTCTGCCACATTTCTGTCACTTTTCGTAGCCAATTCGGCCATGAGGGAAGTGCCCAAGCCTGCGTTCTAGATGGTATAAGTAAATAGTACGACACATGTATGTCTCAGGTTCACCATTTTATCCATCGTCATGTCCAATAGGACAGCGTCCACCTCCTTTATGTCTTTAAGGCATTGCTCTGCTAGTCTTTTGAAACCACACCCAGGGAACCAAGACGGCATTAGGCGCAGCCATGAAAACTTTTCAATTGCAGGGAACGTGCCACTGATTTGAGTTTGCTAGCAAAGAAGAAGTTAGCACTAGGACGCTCGTACTTAACCCTGTGAGATGGTCATACACCAAGTAGGTAAGCCGCCTTTACGGCCTTCTGAGCGAGAGGATCTTCAGGGTTAATGTCAAGCCCGTATAACGCAGCAAATATCAATCTCTGAGAGAGCCTAGCAGAAAAGAAGTCAGCAACAAAGCGCTCGTAGCCCTGCGAGATGGTCTTACGCCAAGGTATGTTGTCTAAACTTGTCGGGCGAAGTGATCAAGTTGCGAAGGAGTTCATGAACCTTGTCGTACTGAGCTGGGTGGAAGCGATTCATTGCAGCTTGACGAAAGTTCTGCTGAAAAAGTTTCCTATCTCTGCGCCATTTGTTGGAATATCGCTGAAGGCTAGAGAAATTCACGGCCTAGTTCAATGGTAATACTTATCGGACACGTACCTCAAATGTGATAATGAGCTCTCCCCCACATCTACGTATAAAAGGGAAGTCAACCAGTAAGAATCCTCGCTCTCGAGTTGAGATTTCTGCCTCACAGCTCCGACATTGTAGTCATTTGTCGATCCGAGTAGATGCGAGCACGCTTTTCCAAGAGGTCGATGGCAACTCGAGAGTTGTTGATAATCAGAATGTTCCTTTCACGGATATAGACAAGTTCACCTACACCAGAGAATTAATTACAGCAGTTCAAGTAGATTCAAAATACTGACCATACTCCCTTCCCCAGTTTCGATATTGAACCCAAGCATCATCGGTTGGCATACTCACTACCGTTGGCCCAGGAGGATAAGATACTGTGGAACGCTGATTGCGAAATAGCAAGAGATGGGTCAAAGCTGCAGTAGTAGCTGCCACTGCAATTCCGACCGAAAAGATAGAAAGGACATCCATAGCGTTGCCTCTAAGGATTCGTGATACAAGGCAAGAAGAGTTGGGACTTTTCGTGGGTGTATTTACAAGTGCTATCGCCGGCTTACGGTAGTGCCACAGAGTACAGTACGCACTAATGCCCTTCTAAAGACGTTCTTGATAATTATATGGGACGGACACGCGCACGCGTTCGAGTCTGGGAAAAAGTTGGCAGAAGCTTGAACGGGTACGCGAAAGGATACTTCGACTAGCTACATGAGTGTTTGGGACGAGTTGGAGAGCGATCTCACGCTCTTGTTCCTTTACCACCATCTCCGTCCAACGGAAAGGCTTTCCTCATGCCACTGTCTTTTCCAATTCAGCTCTGGGTGACATTTAATCTGCAAAAGATACTGAAGAACTAGTAGTGACCGAGAATGCAGCCCATTTCAATTGCGTGAGTTGTTCTTGACTGTTCCTTCAACCCCTACCGATGAATTTTCAGCATGATTGGTGATTTTTTTCATCCAGATGTTGGTGGCGTGGAGAATCATATCCATATGCTGGGCGCAAATCTTATTCGCCGGGGACATAAAGTGAGCTTGATTAAACGGAATTGGGCATATTGGTAACTAACGCGTACTTCGAGGTCATCGTCATAACACACAGTCGACCTCCGGATCGTGTTGGAATTAGATGGTTGCTTCCGGCTTTAAAAGTATACTACCTGCCTTTCGTCCCCATTGCATCGGGTGCTACTTTGCCCAACTTTTTCACCTTCCTTCCGTACCTCCGTACCATCTTGATCAGGGAACATATTCATCTTATACACGCGCACGCGAGCCTTTCGTCATTAGGCCACGAAGGTATATTGCACTCTTATATGCTGGGCGTCCGGACGGTGTTCACCGACCATAGTCTGTTCGGATTCGAAGATGCTGCGAGTATTTTAACGAATAAACTTCTCGCTGGGACGCTTGAGGAATGTAGACGCGGTTATTTGTGTATCGCATACTGGGTACGTGTCAATTATGCCCTTATTCTTTCTGAATTTGACCTTGCTTTCAGGCGGGAGAATACTGTTCTTCGTGGAGAATTGTTTGAGCAATCCGATGATAATCCTCCGAGATTGTTCGTCAGCTCAAATGTATATGTCATACCCAATTCTCTTGTTGCAAAGCATTTTCAACCTGGCCCTCCCAAACCTACTGATATTAGTACGTGGCCATGATCTCTCATCTCCGATCCTCTCTCTTACCGTAGTTTCTCTTCATAGTCAACATTGTAGTGATCTCACGTTTTGCCTATCGTAAAGGTATAGACCTTTTGGTGGCTACAGCTCCACGGATATGCGCAGCCTTCCCGAACATAAAATTTATCATTGGTCAGTCGATTAATCTACCTGTGAAATTCTTGGTGCTGAGCGACTTGACACAGGCGGCGATGGCCCTAAAATGATTGACCTACTGCAAATGCGAGAGAAATATCTTTTGCAAGACCGTATAGAGCTTCTTGGGGCGTGTACGGCACAACGATGTTCGCTCGGTACGGTTGTTGCGCTTTAGATTTCTGGGAGTGTTTACTCAACTTCGGCATCTAGGTCCTTATTAGAGGGTCAATTTTTCTGAACACATCTTTGACCGAGTCTTTTGGTATTGCTATTTTGGAGGCCGCTTGTGCCGGCCTGTACGCCGTGAGCACTCGAGTAGGAGGAGTCCCGGAGATTTTGCCGGAAGATATGATCAGTTTTGCAGAGCCTAATGAGGATGGTGAGTTAGTCTATTCTTTGTTACGCTGTAACACACGGATCTAATTAATACAGACTTGGTTCGAGCCATTTCTGAAGCAATCAGCATAGTATCCGCAGGGAAGCACGACCCTCTGAAAGCTCATCAACTCATCAAAACTCTTTACGACTGGGAGCAAGTAGCTGAGCGCACGGAGAGAGTATACGATACAGTCATGAAATCTGAACAACGGGATTTGTGGGAAAGAATGTCGCGGTATAGTCGTTAGTATTGATATTCCTCGCAAAGTCTTATATTCCCTTCATAGTTCTATGCAGCTGGGCCGCTTTGCTGGACCAATATACACCATCATTCTGCTTGTTGATTGCCTATTTTTTCTCTTTCTGGAATGGTGGATGCCCAGGGAAGACATGGATTTTGTGACGCACCATTGGGATCATATGCGGTTCTCTCAGGTGCGTCTTTCTCATTTTCATCTTCATTAATTTAGCTGACTGGCTCGTGCTATTCCACTCCAGCTTACTCAAGACTCCGATCCTGCTCGTTGAGTACTCAATCATATTAGAATGGGATACCCGTTTCGATATGATACCCAAATATATATTCTTTGAAACCTCAATACGTTTCGCTCAAGATAGTGGTGCTAGTGGTACCCTCAGACGTGCATTGTCCAGCTGGTTGATCGGACGGATGAGCATCGGTTATAATGTGGACGGATGTGTTCTATTGGATGCATAATTCGATGTTTGTTGTGGCACGACACCGGACTGTATGAGCAAGTTCTCAGATTGTGGTATACATAACGGCAAGCCAATGGACCCTGGGCTGGACTCCTTCCTTTTTGATACCCTCACCTAGCATGAGACTATATCACCAATTGGAATCTTTGTCACCTCTTGCTAATACCTCATGTTGTGGAGAACTAGTTGCTGACATAGCAATAGCCAAGCTTCCTGTGCAAGAGCCACAGGCCTAAGTTACAGGCATCATCACATCAGAATCTTAGCTAGCATGTCCAAAGAAGATCTCTCCTCAAGCATTCCTCAAGCAAAAAGGACACATTGCTCACTGGCAGGTGAGAAAACAGGGACAATTCAACCAGGATCTATCATCTAACCAGAGACCTTCTGTGAAAAGAAGGTCTCAAATTCCTGCACAGGAGTATTGGAATGTAAGACTTATATGATAATCACTACACTGTTGGACCTTAGATGTACAAATACTTCTATTGATAGACCTGTTGCAGTGCTTGCTTGGAAGTTAATGCTTTTGTGAAAAATTGTAATTCAATTTTTCAAGCAAGTTGCTTCTTGGAAATGGTCAGTGCAAGGGGTGCTCAAAAAAATAAGCACTGACATGACCTTGGGGGAGGGGGGTTCTGAGAAGTCCTTATAGCCAAGAAATTTTTCATACTATTGAGGCTCTGAGGGGTGTTCTAGGTCAACTCAACCACTGAAATAAGGCTGTAAAAACCATTTAAAGCACTCAACATCTCAAATCTCCCTGAGAAACATGGATTTTATAGGATATGATGCAATTTAGCACCTCCATCAAAAAATATTGTCAATGCAAGTGCACTTACATCAGGTTGAATTGAAGTTAGATGAACTGCTGTGTATTAAATTGCCTCTGGAAATGTTGTTCAAAGGTGCAAAGGAGAAAAAATTGTTATTTAATACAAATTTGAAGTTGGAAATCCTCCAAAGTGCGGGAAAATTTTACTATATATAGGTAATAGAAGGGTGGGGGACTTCAGGAATCCTTATGACCCAAAAACAAGGTCATTTTGGGGCTTAGTGGGTTGAATACATACCCCTTGGGCCAGTGACAATTAAATCACCACAATGATCAGAGAATACTTGGGCCCACGGAAAGTGACGGCCCGGTGACATGTGGCCGCATTGGGATGTCAAAAGTTTGCTTAATTTTTGTACACTACTACTCTGTAAATTACAATGACACGCGTACAACACGACTCCCCAAAGAAAAACAGGCTCATAGGTGCTATACAGACTGGAAGCACCATCTCTGCAGCTGCTGAATATGTCGATATTCCATACGAGACTGCGAGGAAAATCTGGGCCAAATTTAAAGCAACAGGTAGCACATCGAATCGTCCCCGCAGCGGCCGCCCCAAAAAAGTTACTGAACGAATGGAACATCAGATGGTCCGAAAGGCACGAAACAGCCGTCGTAAAACATCCAAGGAGATTGGAAATGAACTTGTTCCAAAAATCGGTGCCACAGCCGTTCACGAGCATCTGGCGGCGGCAGGATACCATCGACGGGTTGCACGAAGGGTTCCATTCTTGAAGAAGAACCAGAAGATGAAGAGGGAAGCTTGGGCATGAGATATAAGGGGAGCAGACTGGTCAAAAGTGATTTGGTCGGATGAGAGTTACGTGTTTATGGGTGACATGCAAGGTCGCATCTTTGTCACACGTCGTGAAGATGAAGAATTCGAAGAGGATTGCTTGATTCCAACATTCAAGCAATCTAGTGTGTGTGTCATGGTGTGGGCATGTATTATGAAGGGTCAGAAGGGTCCGCTAGTTGTGCTGGAATATCCGGGAGGGAAGGGAGGAGGAATTACTGCAAAGATTTATCAGGAGCAGGTTTTGGGGGCGGCATTGTTGGATTTCTGGAGTAAAATGGAGTCAGAGAGGGGAGATGTCAAGTTTCAGCATGATGGTGCACCTAGCCATAAAGCAAAAACGACGACAAAATGGCTTGCAGACCATGGCATCCCTCTCTTCCCACACCCGGCATCTTCCCCCGATGCTAATCCCATCGAGCAGGTCTGGCACGAGCTCAAAACTGGTATCCGAGCTCTGCCACATCATCCTTCATCTGTTCCAGAGCTTATCGCGGCAGTCCGGAAAGTTTGGGAGGGTATTCGCATTGAAGATGTTGACAAGTATGTGAACCAGATGGACAGGATTGTTGATGCAATTATTGATGCAAATGGTGGCCATACTCAATTTTAAAGCTTGACAGTTATTGCATTTGTTCACTCGTAGTTGTATATAAAACATGAATATCATAGCTTTGGGATAGAGATGAGGGGAGATGAAAAGCGGTGAGCAGCACAAACAAAAAATTCGCGTCCCGGCCCAGCGGGCCGTCACTTTCCGTGGGCCCGAGTATTAAATAAGATTTGAAAGATTTGAAGACTATCAATTTGGAGTTACTTATTCTGTTATGGGCTATGAGAATTGACACTAAGTATGGACCATGGTTAGTTCAACTTGAAAATGGACCAAGAATTACATTATGTCAATGAATGTGCCACTGTTTGGACCAAGTTCCCACATCTGCAAGATGTAATATGATCATTCAATTATTGGTCCAGCATTCAACCTTGCCTCAGATTTTCTTCACAATTCAACTGGAAATACTTACTTTAAGTACTAAGTATAGTTTTATAAACAATGGAACTTTGGTCAAAACATCATCAGCAAAAACTGTTTGAGCCCAGGAGGATCTGAGGTCTCCTAGGCCTCTTAGGCAACCTGAGGCAGCCCAGGAAAAAGGGCAAAACTTTGGACACCTCAGGTATCCTAGTCATCCTAGGTGTCCTGAGACATCCTGAGACATCCTAGGACATCCTGTGATGTCCTGGGGCATATCTCAGGATGCCCCAGGATGTCCTAGGATGTCTCGGGATGTCCCAGGACACTTAGGATGACTAGGATACCTGAGGTGTCCAAAGTTTTGCCCTTTATCCTGGGCCAACTAGGATGCCTCAGGTTGCCTAAGAGGACTAGGTGACCTTGAATCCTCCTGGGCCCAAAACAGTTTTTTCTGATGTGTACATATTCCTTCACTTGGTTGTGTGATTGCTACTTGAAAGCTGATGCTAAGTTTCAAAAATTTCCAAAAGTTTCTCAACAGGCTGAAAAAAAAAACTTTTGAATCTTAAAATATATATATGCATCAGCAAAACCTGGGTGTACTGGACAGTGCTGGATAGCGCTATCCAGCACCCATAGCACCCATAGCACCCATAGCACCCATAGCAAGGTCCCCATCTATCCATGAGCTATGGAATGCTATGGCTGCTATGGTTGCTATGAATGCACCGGTTCGAAAGCATTTGATTGTTTGATTTCCGATTACCTCCCTAATTTGATCAAACAATTCGCACTTTTTGTAATCAGTCATATGAAATTTGCATTCTATATACAGTAATTTATGTGCCCAGACATGCCTCCCGCTCACTATTGGTGCTCCATATACCACCGCTCCTGTTCACCACTAGTGCTTGTATCGCCGCTGCTCCTGCTTCCTCGCAGGCTTATATACATACTATCTGAGCTCCGAACCAAATAAATACTGAATGGTTATGGCAGCTCAATTAGATATATGAAAATAAAGTTGAAGGGTAAGACTTACCAAGGATGTCCAGACTAAAGCGACTTAGAACTTTGACTTGATTTTTTTTTAAATGAAAGTTAGGGAGAAGGAAGGGAGAGAACTTGGGGAAGTCAAAACACCCATGTCTCA
This sequence comes from Gymnopus androsaceus JB14, assembly GCA_009733575.1. NCBI lineage: Eukaryota > Fungi > Basidiomycota > Agaricomycetes > Agaricales > Omphalotaceae > Gymnopus > Gymnopus androsaceus. Next base: position 99,976 of record ML769614.1, read on the forward strand.
ATGCTATATAGCATTGGCGGGAGAGACTGACAGCTGTCAAGATATTGACAGCTGGCTCGCGCACTTGGTAATCTTATAGGAGCTCATAGCAAGCTATAGCATTTCATAGCAGCCATAGTGCTATGACCTGCTATGGCTTGCTATAGATTGCTATGGCCGCTATGACCATTATCCAGGTTTTGCCGATGTGTATGTATTGTGTAGCCCAATAATTTTGAATTGTACACAGATATTCAAGGTGTACACTGCACTTGCACTGCACTACAATTTTTAAGAGATAGTAACAGGACTTTGCATGACAGAAAAAACCACAAAATCATGCTCAAGCTAAGCAACCCTCCCTCGGAGTCCCTTCTATAGACTTGGATTGAAAACTGGCAAAGTCAATGTCAGACTCTCGAAGTCAATGCTGATAAGGTTGATAGTTAATATGTATTTGTCAAACACATAGCTTCCAGAAATGATTACTTACCAATCCCATTTTGTGGCCTTTGATCAGTATCACCACTGGCACTGGCATCCGGAAACAGTATTCCAGCCGGAACGCTCACTTCATAAAGTGTATCATCATTCTGAAAACCGTTTCGAGCATTCAATCTGGAGAATAAATAGTGAGTTGAGCAATGAATCTCATAATGCAGATAAGCTTAGTAACCATACATTGCCATAAAGGAGTTGGAGTATACTGGGGATTCATTAAGAATTTGTTCATTCCTAGGATCTATAAAATCTAACCTTCGCCCAGGCAGGTGTATATTGTAAGCCAGATTACTGGAAATATTTACCACATTAGAATCCTACACATACCATATTTTGGGCAAAATTTACACACAATTGGATTTCATAGTTTGGAACTGCCATTAAATGAGTGTAATGGTTAGATAGATACTGAAATTCACCTACACATATGACAACGGCCACTGCTACAATGCTAGATTGAAGGAACCTTTAGTGTTATTCACGGATCCATTCATAAGACTCTGTACCTAGTGACCAAACCCGTTTCTAGACAGCGCATTGGTTAGCATTAGTTTTCATGGCAGTGACAGGAAACATACGGACAGTCCACCGAATCAACCTATCCAACATTTTTGGGTGCTGGAGGAGGACGTTTATCAAATAGCAAATCTTGATATAAGCAGATGACTGACGGACTGAAAACATGCTTGCGGTGAGTGTACAAATTGGCCACCAGAGCAATAGCAATGGCAACATCCACAAATGCCCCCATGATAAATAAAAGAGTGAACATCCATCCCCAATCAACGACATATTCTGTCTCTGAGGGAACCATGAAAGCAGCAATCACAAGGAAATAGACGCCAGCCATGCGTATGCCGGAAAGGAACCATAGGGTTACAGGGATATAGATTCGTCGACCAATGAACCGCCGGATACGATCAGTGTAGAATATCTGTAAGTATTTTCTGTAAGCAGCAGTAATCGTTGTCATAGATGAGGATGTTAGGTACCTGTACCGCAGCAGTAACAGGAGCATCAAATCCAATAAGTAGATTGAGGACTGGTGGAAACTTGACAACTTTTTCCGGTTGTCCGTAGAAAGTAATAACTAGGACATAGATTAAATTGGTAATACCAATCGTATGAGCCAGCTCGCAGATCCTGATTTGAATAAGCACACTTCCGTATGAGTGAAAACCGAGAATGAGCAATCACCAAACAAAAGCCACCTGAATGCAAACCGTAACCCGTTCATTGTCAAAATAAGCTGATCATGATTTTATAAACATTGGCTAACCATGAGTTTGAATAGTCTACGATCTTTCGGATACTCTCTGTAGTAAAGGTAGGTTTGAACAGTTGAAAGACTAAACAGAAAGACTGCAATGAAACCGCCAATTAAGAGTGAGCCCAGTGTGTTAGTTGGATCGAAGGATGCAAGAGTAGAGGATGGATGGTCCATGTTGCCAGTTATTGAGTGTCGCCACGCTTTAAGCTTCAAGCCAGCAGCCCTTCCGATGGGCATGAATACCGGGAATTTCGGATGATATCAGTATCAAAGCAGGTACCCGGGTCCCTGTAGATACTA